>JAAAKG020170703.1:0-27497 GCA_010014905.2 Druon quercuslanigerum | reverse complement strand
AATCATTGTGAGCCTGAGATATACTTGTGTAACTTGATATTTTGTAGATACATTTTTAAAACTATTGAGAACAGATTTCTAAATAAAAAAATCTGCCCGTGGCACGGGTACATTGTCATAGCGATTACATTCTACATGCAAATACAGTACATTCTCAATATATATAATAATATATATAAATAAAAAATTAACATAATATATATAAAAGAGCCTCGGTGGCTCAGTTGGTTAGACACTCGGACTTCACCTCAGAGGTCCGGGGTTCAATGACTGAGCCTGTACCTCTGGAAATTATTCTATGTACCTTTACCGAGTTTCTGGTGGGTCGTAACCCACCTTAAGCTGTAGGTCCCTCCATTGTGCACTTGACTGCAACCCAGTCCGCCAATGATGGGGTAAAAGCCAGGCTTTGTCCAATATGTCGTTGTACACAGCTCACATCAGATCACTTGAATGAATTATAATTGCGTCCGTGACTGATGATATATACCGGGATAGCCCCATGCAAAACTATTCTAAATATATGAAAATCCTACTCTAAACAAAAATGTCTTCGACACGTTGGACTATAACCATCTTAAGCCTGTAACAACATTTTTTTTATATATTATAAAAATATAAATCAAATATTTATAAACAAATAGATTGCTTTCCAATTTAGACCGGTTTTTTAACATTTTTGTTTATTTTAAAGAACTAAACGTTTTTCTTGATCTGGTAAAAATTTAAGAGTGGGTGGTCGAATTCTTTTGAAGCAATGAATTTTCGAAAAGTGGCTCACGCGCGCGAAGTGTGGACTCGGACTGGAACTTGACTGCCTACGCGATAAGCAAAACACAACCATCCACTTGCAAAATTATATATTTTTATGTTGCTAATTTAAAATATAATTTAGTAACATCAAAAAGCGACGCGCGAGACGCTATTCAAAAATTCATTGCTTCGAAAGTATTTGACTACCCAATCCCAAATTTTTACAAGATCAACAAAAACATTTAGTCCACTCTTTAAAATAAAAAAATATAAAGAAAACAGGTCCAAAATGAAAAAATTCATTTGTTTATAAATATTTAATTCATATTATTAAATCAATAAATAAAGAGGATTGTAGTATACTTTTTTCGAAAGTTAAGAAAAAGGCCCACATTTTATCTTTCGTACAAAATTTCATATCTTTGTTTAATACTGCAGTATAAGCTATTGGAAAAAGGTACGAACGGGCCAACTCTTGACCATATAGTCAGGCCGACTGCACTTTCGCGGTCTTTTTGTAACAATTGACCAAAGTGTATCCGACGGTCTGCTCATACTCCGGCCGAGGTTTTACCGACCATCGACTTTTATGTTAAAAATTATACTTTTTTCAGGAAATTCATCTTTTTGGCTTGAAAATTCAGCAGTTTGGTAGAAAATTAAACTGTTTGGTTTAAAATTTATAGTGCATATTGCACAAGTTAAACATAAAAATAAATTGGTAGAAAATTGATGCATTTTTTTGAAAAGTCGTCTTTTTGAGTAGAAAATAATTCTTCTTGTTGATTACAATTTACAATTACATCATACGCAAAAAAATGAAAAAAATCATTTTCAATAAGAGCTCCGCCGATAACCAATCCAATAAATTCGCGCGAAAACGTTAACTATTATCAATTTATTATTTATTATTTATTAGCTTCGAAAGTACATAAAAAATGTATTATATTTGATATAAAAGTGTTGAGCATAATGTAGAAAATTTGATAGTTCTGGCAAAATCGAGTGCGAAGCACGAGATGCGTGATAAGAATGTGTTCGCTAAAGTCGAAAGAGCTTTAACAAAAGAGAGTTCACAATCGCAAAATTTCAGTTTTCCATCTTTAATTTTGAAATTTCTGTGTACGAATGTGGGAGAAAGGCAAAGATTGAGCGCGAAGCGCGAGATAAATACATCAACAAGCATATTTTTTTAAATTAGAAATCGGTTCTCAATAGTTTTAAAAATGTATCTACAATGAGCCTCCAAATATTGCCATTTTATGCGATTTTGGATATGTCTTGAACTTTTACATAACATTTCCCAGAAATAAAAATGCGATGAATGCAATATAAAATAGTAAGTGATCAAGGATACAAAAGGTCAAATGAATTAACTTATAATTTCCTGACCAAAATCGAAGAATTAAAAATAGGAAATCTTTTACATGTTAAACTCCATAATACATAAAAATGGGTGGAGGAAGAGCTAAAAAAATTTTTTTTAAATTAAAAAACATGGGTAAATTGATTTACCTAAGAGAACGATTTCATGAACATGCCTGTAGAAATTTCTCAAATGACATTTCTGGGCAACCCTAAGAAACTGACATGTGTCTCACTGGCCCATAATACGCCATAAGCCGGTAATAGGTTTAGACCGCGGACCTTTCATTATTTCCAACAAGCTTTATTCCGTCGTCTTTGCCGCCCACCAGAGAGTAAAGCCAACCGCCGCGTTTTATGAAAATCAAAACATCTATAGATAGGAAAATATGATGGTTCGCTCGTAGTGTATTTTATGTAAAGGAAAAATCACCTTTGAGCATATCAAGCAATAAGAATAAGTTATTTTTAACACAAATAGTTATGGCTATGATATAACATCTTATTCGTTGATACTCTCGTAGAAACAGATTTCATGCAATATTTCTACCGTACCAATACAAGGAACCTGCTTTACCGACTAGATTGAGAATAATAATATCATAATATTCAATTGTTTCTGCTATGTAGCCTAAGGACTTGTAAACTATGATCTGAAATTCGCTTGCCCCCTGGTGAGGCCTTAATTATTTATGAATTTTAATACATTTTGGACTTGAATTACGTTTTATTATTTTAATTATGATGAGATATTATTTTATCGGTCAAAATATCAAAACTCCATACCATAATTATTGCCATAAATATTGAAAACTTAATATCGTCGTGTCCAAATGACAAGGTGCTATCTCTGCACAACCAAATACACTCAACTTCCAGTTAAGTCAAAGCTAAGTTATGCCAACGATCAGATATATTAATACGCACGGCCCAGTTATTTCAAGTTTCACATTCCCTCCACTTAGCAACAAGTGCCACTTAGCAGCGCTGATGCAGATACACACGGCACACGTATAAAGCGCACTCGTTCATCTTCTCCGCCCCTATACACAATGGTAGCCGAACCGTTTTAATTTCAAAAGCTTTGACTTAACTGAAAAATGAGTGTAAAAAAATTCCCTTCTTCACAAGGCGTCTGTGTTCCCAATGCTATTTATATGGGATTCTTAGGCTTTATGTCTCGCCATACGAGATGGCACCTTTTTATTTCAACCTACCGAGATGGCATCTTGTCGTTTGGACCCGTCAATATTTCTGTCAGAGAGTCTTCCATTTTTTCGTGATTAAAACTGTTTTCTGCATAAGTTTTGTTTTACAACTTCAATTTTCAAGATTTTAATAAGTAACACTATCTCTGTAACCAAATAGATTTCTGAAATACAAAGTAGAATTAAAATTACTCAATAATAGCGTTGATATTAGCAAAGTCACATTTTTCCCACCGATAGAATAATTTTGTTTTTTCGACCCACCCTGATTCATACGTATATGCACTGCTTCCCATAAATGTCTGACTAAATAGGTATATGTGTTACTACTGTTACACAAGTTCTGAATAAATTACATATTGATACTCACTACTTACCATGCATGTCTTACCAAACATCCATCTGCACTACTGCGACAACTTGTATTAATGCGATCTGACTTACACTACTGACTCACATGACTAAATTTGACCTCGCTAAATTAAAAAATAGAAGGCGAAGAAATAGACAGGAAGTACAATAATTCATGATATTACAGTTTACTATCAATAAGTAGCTCAACAACTATATATAAGGAACTGATGAGAAATTAGTCACGCAGAGCCATACATATTTATGAACAAGCAACTTAAATCTCTTATTGATTTTTCACCAAAATATAAGAGCATTGGAAACAATCAAATTAGCAACGCCTCGATGATTATTTTCTTTAGGGTTATATTTTTCCTTACATCAGACACATCTTAATGCAAATAATGAGATCGATCGAACAGCAATCGATCAGCACGGAATTGGGACTCGAGTGTATAATACTTATATTTCGGTAAGTATTTTTTCATAATTCAAACTATTTTTTCTCGCGTTAGGCAGAATAGACACATCTTTATATCAAAGACGATTTCGGTAGACGTAGTTATTTTTGTTCTGAAAGTGGTAACAGGGTTATTTTAAAATAAAAAGTCTGCAATTGTATGTATTTATATAGCAACGCTGTGAAAAACGTTTTCCCAAGGGCCCTGGCTATTTTACCTTGCAGTAGACACGTAAAAGATGTCTCTATGCAAAAATGATGTTTTTGCGCTTGACATGGTATCGTACGGACAGCCATTGTCCCGGCTTCATAAAGGTTTCATACAAAACCCTAAGAATTAAAGTGGCGACAGTAAACTTTAAAGAATTATTTTTTAATAACAATGAGATGTCAAACTACGTCTAAACCTTAATAAGATTTACCCAGATAAGATACCTAGTAACAAAACGTTAATATAAAAAGTCTTTGAATCCATGAAATAAGATAAAGATAATAAAAAAGATTAGTACAATTATTAGGTACACGGACACGTGTAAAAAAATTTTAAATACGGAACATAGAATTAGACCATTTTACAACGTTTAACATTGACATAAAATTATAGATCGATTTATGTGTTTCTCAGAAAATATAATTTTACCTTCGTAAGCATTTTCTGATAATAAATCACTAATTTATTATCAGACTAATTTTTGAATCTTAATTCAAACTGCTGCAACACGAATAAAAATGTTCGTCAATGTACCAATGCCTTTTGAAATTGTACCTTATATTTA
Source organism: Druon quercuslanigerum (assembly GCA_010014905.2). Taxonomy (NCBI): domain Eukaryota; kingdom Metazoa; phylum Arthropoda; class Insecta; order Hymenoptera; family Cynipidae; genus Druon; species Druon quercuslanigerum. Next base: position 22,584 of record JAAAKG020170703.1, on the reverse strand, counting down.
CAACGAAATGGAGTTGTAATTTGTAGTTGGATATTTTTGTAATGAAACAAATTTATTTACCCAATAAGAAAACTTGCATTGAAAACGTTTTCGAATCCATGAAATAAGATGAGAAACGATAACATATTTACATTAGATAAACGCGTATGTGCCAAAATAAAGTTACACATTGTTTTTTCCATACCGTAGTGCGACAGAGCAGCTCATAAAGCCTGTTTTCATTGCTATAAAAAAGAAAAATAATATAATTATTATTTATTAAATAATATAATGATAATTAATAATAATAGAATAAAAAATTGTATTGCTATAAACAAGTGATGAACAACCACCGCAGGGTCCTACTGGGAGCAAATGTCTAATAATGACACCGGCTTCAAGTAAAACCGCGGTAAATCATACTATGGTCACGTCTCACGACCGAGAAACGTGATCACCTGAAACCGATTGTGGTACAAATTTTATAAAAAAATTTTAATTGTTCTATCGTTATTTCTTATATTTCTAGAATCGATTCGTATATTTCAAGAATACAGCTGACTCTACGACACTTCTCGCTACGATACTTTTCTTTTCCCGATTCCTCCTTCGTTCGCTTGCCCTCACTCCTTGCCTTACCTCACGCACACGCATACGCGGCCGGCTACATCTACTAAGCCGAACGCAGCTTAATGCAGGAGAGATTGGTATCTTAAACTTCCTGTTCGCTTCCCCAACAACCCTGAAAACGAGAAGTGTCGTAGAGTCTACTTTGAAAATAAATTAAACACTAAAGCTACTTATTTACAATTAAGGAGAGAGCAACAGTGCGATCAGGGATGATTTAAATTTTTTTATCTATAATGATATTTTGGAGTTGTAGTTGAAATAATAAAGGAAAAAATGTCGCAAGCTTTGATAACTTATTAAAAGAAAAAAAACTACGGTAAATTGTACAACATATATAAAAATAAGGATTGGTACCAACCTTTTGCAGGGAGTTCAGTAAAACTTCTGATCAAAATTTATTCCTTATGATAGTTTTCTTCGAAAACCTGAAAATTAACAAAAAACATCACTTTCAAACTTGCGTATTTCCGAATATACATTTTTAAACTAAAATTTATCTGCGCTAGTAAGTTATTTAAACTTATATACATACATACATATATATATATATATATCCCAGTAGTCATATATACTTAGCATGATACGCAAACTGCACGAACATCGAACGGGTGCAATTTTTCAGATTAGCACTCGAACCCAGCAAAATACTTCAAATTTATTTAGATAACTGAGTCCCAGAAGGCGCTTTTAAGCAACATTATTAAATTGAAGTGGGCACAAGCGTTAAAAAACATCTTTAAAATGGCTAAAAAACGTCCTAAGTCAGTACAAATATCGTTCCATAAACATACAATGTCACAAGACTCTTTAAAGACATATTTCGAACATGAAACGCTTTTAGAACATTATTTGGTCTGACTTAGGATAGTTTTGCTAAACCTACACTTGGATTGCTCGCTCTAAACCCAATGAAAACTCAGATTTGAATCGAAATATATACTTTAATGAATAATAACCAGACTTTACAGCCGATCTCACCCGTGCACGTCCACTCGATCGCTCCGTCTCAACCTCCCCCTTTTTCCTTTCTCAGTTCCGGTCCACATACTTCATATCCGTTTCACAAACATTCCTTTAAATTTAACTTCCGCGGCCATCCTTCTAATAACTCGACCTCGAGTTAGTAAACCGCAGGTGCACCTTAACGATCAGGATTCCGTCTAACACGACCACTTCTGGTCACGGTGTGCGGATCAGTCTCCACAGGCTTCGCTGAAGTTCTCAGCATCTCATCTTCTCCGTCTAGATCATTTATTCCCAAATAATCGTGGATGGGTTCAATTTCCTTGTCGTCAAGCTGATATTTCTTTTGTTCAGTTGTTTCATCTCGGAAACACTCGTTCTCGTCTATGCTGAATTGATCATCGCCTTGCAACGCTGATTCTTCTTGGTCCAACCATGGAGTCCAAAGTTTTAGATGGGTAACATGTGCTGTACTGGCATAACAACGCCCAGATTTCTCAACTCCTAGGTCTGTAACTCCGTAAGTATCACCAGGGAAAATTTGATAAATAACAAGCGGACCTCGATATTTAAGTTGAAGTTTAGTAGAACTACATGTGGATACTGGATTTACCCTCATCACCACCACTTCTCCGATTTGGTAGCGAACATTCCGATAAAGATTTTGATCATAGCGCTGCTTAAGTTTCTCTTGTTCAGTCACAATTCTCTGTCGAGCTGCTTCACGAAGAATAGTAGGATTCTGATAGTCTGCATGCTCATTTAAATTTCTCAAAACACCCTCGTCGTGACGTAGAAAGTACCCATAAAGTAAGTCGAATGGGCTTTTTTCAGTTGTTTTATTCACTGATTCATTAAGTGCTCGGGCAATTACCTTTAAGTATCGATCCCAATCGCGACCATTTTCTTCTCGTAGGCTTGTTTGTATTATTGGAATCAAGACACTGTTCACCCTCTCCACTTGTCCATTCGCTTGTGCATGTCGAGGGGAATTTAAGGTATGTTTAATTCTGTGCTTAGCACACATGTCAGCGAACTTATCGGAGGTGAAGCAAGTTCCGCGGTCGGTAATCAAACGCTTAGGGGCTCCAAAGTCTAATACAAATTCTTCTAAACATTCTATGACTCCATCAGCTGATGTGTTCTTTGTTGGTTCTAGAAGGACGTATTTTGTTAGGTTGTCGATAATTACCAAAATATATTTGTTTCTGCGCGAACTTGACACAAAGCATCCGAGATGATCCAGGTTGACGACTTCAAAGGGTATCTTACCCGAAGGTATCTGGTGTAATTCACCTGGCTGCCGACCTGCAACCGTCTTCGTAAATACACATTGTATACACGATCTTACGTGTTGGCAGACGTACCGGCGCAATCCTGGAAAGTAGTAATAATGTGCCATCTTCTTCACAGTTCTTTCCAAACTAAAGTGACCTCCTACATCGTGATAGCGAATCATCAGGCTTTTGCGTAGTGAACGTGGTACGACGTATTTTAAATCCTGACCCACTCTTTCATACAGGATACCTTCATATAGTTCATAGTTCTGTGTTTCTCCTTTCTCTCGTTTAGTTCTCCGATCTTCGCTCCTCTGCAAGATTTGACACTTCTGACGTACATCGGCGTCAGCGTTTTGAAACATCACAATTTCATCTTCCATGGACATCGCGGTGTACATCAACAACTGGCCCTCAATTGGTTCTTCTTCGGGTTCCTGGACCGGGGCTTGACTTAGTGCGTGCACATGTGACAACTTTTCTCTAGGGCGCTGAACGTTGTCAAACTCGTATTCATTCAGTAAATTACTCCATCTAACTATTTGCGAGTCCTTTGTTTTGTGAGTGTTGAGGTAGATCAATGCTTGGCAGTCTATGATGATTGTAAATTTTATGTTGATCAACATCGGACGTAGCCGATTTATCGTCCAGATTATGGCCCTCAGTTCCAATTTACTTGAGTGATAATTTTTCTCAGATTCACTGGTTCGTCGACTCACTGCGTAAACCATGTGTAGCTTCGTATCATCTCCACGTTTTAGTAGTAGCATCTGTACGAAGCTCCGTCCACTTCTAAGGGTCGAACATCTGAACAATGGGATTTTGAGCCATGACCCGCTTAAGGTCTTCAAAGGATTTCTTCTCTTCGGTTTCCCAGCAGAATTCGACCTTCGGTTTGAGTAGGTCCAACAAGGGTCCAGCTCTTTCTCTGAAAACTTCGGTACATATCGACGAAAGAATCCGATCATACCTAAAAATTTCCTTACTTCAGTTGCATTTTCTGGTGAGGAAAATTCCAAAATCGCTCGTAACTTTTGTTTGCCCAGTTCGATTCCATCAGCCGAAATCTCGAATCGTAAGTAGCTTACTCTTTCCATCAAAAACGGACACTTCGATAAGTTTATGGTGAGACCGGCTTTCTTAAGCGCCTCTAATACCATAATAAGTCTTTCTTTTAGATCTAACCAACTTTTCTCAGGAATCAGGATATCATCCAAGTAGAAAAGAATTAGTTTATCTTGAAGCGATCCAAATACCTTCTGCATGAGCTTCGAAAAATAGAATGGGGCATTAGTTAACCCAAACGTCATCCTCGTAAACTCAGCAGTATTCGTTGGCGTAATCATTGAAGTATTGTGTCTGCTCTCTTCATCCAGAGGAATTTTCATACATCCATGGGCTTAATCCAGGCTGATAAGTAAGGGGGAAGCACCTTACAGCAACACCACTCAGCAACGAAAGATGATCATCAATATTGGGTAAAGGGAAGTTCAATCGTTCCGTTTGCGCGTTTAACTTGAGATAGTCAATAACCAATCGTGGTTCACCATCCTTCTTTCGTACCAGCAGAACAGGACTAGCGTATGGCGAATTTGCTTCAACAAATTAATCCTGCCTCCTTATATGTGGTAAAGATTTGATCAATTTCTTTACGCTCCTTGTCACTGACTCGATAAGGATGACAATAAATAGGGTCGCTTCCAGGTTTCTCTGTAATTTTCATGGAAATTAAATCCGTGCATCCTAAATCCAACAAGTTGCGACTGACTGTTAGTCGATAATCATTTAACAGAGACATCAAATCCTCAACTTCTTCCATGAGTCGATCGTTTCCTACATGAATTTCGGATAGCTTTATGGCTGGTCTGGCTTGCGGTTTCTTGATTAACTTCACACTTGAAATTTCGTAACTCTTTTATTTACTCGATGGCTTCTTTTCAGTAGATCCTAAATTAAACATAGGTAGCAGAAATTCTTTGTTTGAACTTATTGTGGAAATAAGCTTCATTGAATGAGGTGGAATTATGTCATTGGTGACGATAGACAACCCTGAACTACGATTTATTGCAGCAGGTGTTTCACCACATTTGGAAGCTCCGTGTAACTCCCTCTTATTAAAACTGGTACCTTTTCAGCTCTTACTCCATCTATCGACACTTGAGCTATTATAAGTCCTGGGGACGTCAACCGAAAATGAGCTGGTCCGAAACTTTTCAATTACATTGGTTCTCGAATTATTTCGTATCCTCCGGTTAACGCCGCTGTTGCCTTTATCGTGCACTCCGAGCTGCCAGCATCAATGAGTGCATTCCATGGAATTCCATCGATCTTTATTTCCTTGATGTACTTCTTTATTGAATTGTTCACTTGACCGTCCACTCGATGAATTTCTTGGCTGGCTGTCTTTGCCAACGCTTTTGAACAATGCATCTGGGTATGTCCAGTCTGTCCACATTTAAGGTCTCCCCTTTTTCAATTTTTCCCGTCTGCTCTGCATGTCCAGTGGTTGCCATTTCCGTGGTCTTGTTCTTTAATGTGTCACTGGAATTTCGAATTCTTTCTCTTCTTTGTACACTCAATTGTTCCTGTTCTTGAATATCGTGGATTAACTCCTGCAAACCTTGATGGGTTTTCGTTGCCAAAATCGGTGCTAAGTCTCTTGACCAAAGTCCAATCAGCAGTTGTTCTTTAGTGTCTTTAACACCTAATCCTATCTCGTGACATAAACGTGCCTTCTCCATGCAATAGGCTATGATTGATTCGTTCTTATTTTGAACTTTTTCTGTCATTCTATGCCACTTCGTTGAAAGTCCTTCCGTTCAGATAAACATTTTCTTAAATGCTGTTTGGAATCCTTTCCAATCCTGGATTTCCTTCGACCGCATTCTAAACCAGTATATAGCTGCTGCTCGAAGATGAGCCCGAACCGTTTCCAACATAAAACTCTCAGGCCATTTGTGTAACTTCCCCATTCGATTGACATTATCGATCCACTCCCGTGCTCTTATGCCACCTTTTTCTCCATCGAAAACTTCAACAGCTTTAGTCAAATCCGGCATAATGTGGAAAGAATCTTCATGTGTATTCGTTTTTCCAGAGTTCGTTTCTAGAGTGAACTCGCACGATCCCAATCTTCCTATTACACGTTCAAACGCTTCATCACGACGGCGATTTTCCTGAAATATTTTATCCAACATTACACCAAAAGCTTCTACTCCAAATCCGCCTTGAGGAGTTCCTCCAGGGTTGGCATCACCTCTGCCTTGAATGCCGCTATCATGATTTGATTGACAATCAATATCACGATAAGGATGCCTATTGTGTTCCGCATAATTTGACTCCCGATCAATTCCGTACCGATCGAAATTTTCGTAGTTTGCTTGGTGTCCGTAATTTCTTCGATTCCCGTAGTGTCGCTGATTTTCGAAATGGCCTTGATGATCGTAACGTTCATGACTTTTGCAATTTTTTCGGATGTTGTAATTGTCGAGATTTCTTTGATTATCATAACTTTCGAAATTACAATGAGTCGTAATCATTTGTTCCCGTTCATACTCGATTCTTTAAATACCAGCTCTATTCGTCACTAAACGTCTTCCTTCGAGAAGTTCATTCGCTTATCGCGATCGAGCACCGTGATTGATATTAACTTCGCCCGCATTTCCAGACTGATTCACGCCAGGAACTATAAAAATATTATGTCGCGAAATTCCGAGCTGATTCATGACGGATCGATTATTTGGATTTATTTGCGGCACTATATTTTGAGTTCCACCGAAACCCGCTCGTAATAGGTTAGGGTCACTTTGTGACACTCTGTTATGCATATCCGACTGTGTCCGCTTCACTCTAGCATCAGGCGGCGCTTCAGCTAACAATGATGATCGACTTGTCTGGAATCTGTCACAAGCATATGGCGGGTCGTTCGATTCACTGCCGCGCCAACCCTCCGCAAGACTGTTTCTGTTATTGCGAAAACAATTATCCACACTATACATTGAACTGCCCTCCGATATGCCTCGAATTTCGCCCAAGTCTGGCCGTTTTTGAACGAATGCTTCGAAATCTTCGTTCAAAATTACAGGCTGGTCGCTCATGATTATTTTACACTCAGGCAATACTTACACTTAAATTCTATGTTACCTTGCCTAACGCTGAAAATTATGGTTCGTTTTCGCTCGTTTCATCTGCTCGTTCCTCTATGTTTCCGTTCCCCATCCGAGTTCAGCCGAACTTTCACGAACACCTCCGACATAGAAATAGAAAAGATGGCCTCCCAATTTGATCGATTTTAGGTTTGATAAACCGATCGACCACACACGTAAACTTAAAACATTAAGCAAAAAACTTCCACAACAGTGCACTCCAAAAATTCTAATAAAATCGACTGTAGGTCCAAGTCCGAAATGCGTCGAGAATTTACTGCACACACGATCGTTCTCGTTCGTTGCGAAGCACGCCACGCCACGCCACACAAAATCCGTTTTCACTCGTAAGACTTAGTCCATCCCACTTCTGTAATTCTAAACCTACATTTGGATTGCTCGCTCTGAACCCAATAAAAACTCAGATTTGAATCGAAATATATAATTTAATGAATAATAACCAGACTTTACAGCCGATCTCATCTTCCGCTTTTCAATTATCAATAGAACACATTTAAGTCACATTGAGACTTAATAATAAAGTCTTTAACAGTTTTTAAAACGTTCAAATAACGTCTTTTGACTTTTACGTTCAAGAAACGTTTTTAGGAATTCCATAGAATTCATGCAAGCTTGGAGTGTATTTTTGTCCTGATTCACTTCAGTTGATATTATTATTTTTTAGTTGGCAATATTGGCATTGAAAAAGGACTCTTACGAATGCTCGTACCAGAAATTTCAAAAAGTAAGGATATGCACAGTTCTACAGTTCCGCCATCTTGGCACGTAATTTGCTAGATATTTTACCGGTTTTCTACTGTTTGTGAGATAAGATTTTAATGTTCAAAAAATATTATAATAAAAGTTGGAAGTGTGTACATTATTTTTTATTATTAGAGGTTAATTTAATACTAATATTGATTTCTGGATTGAAGAAATGCCGTAACCTCAGAATTTAATTTCTTTGCTCTACTTCATAAATAATACAATTATAAAGCTTTCCCCTGTGTGTTGACTCATTTTAATGTTTTTAAAGAAATTCGAAGATTTGCAGTATCAGATTCAATTTAGCCCATTTATTTAAAAGATTTTAAATTTTTATGTCCTTAAATAGTAGGATTTAAAAGAGTGTGCTAAAAAAAGATTCTTCTTTTTTTAAAAATTCTTAATCATTACACCTACATCATTATTTTTTTATTATATTTATTGACTATTTAATCAGTGTCCTGAGAATTTAAGTTCGGGTTATATAACTGCGAATATGACAGAGTTCTAAATTCTAAGAGAATTTAAGAATTTATTATTTTTAACAATTTTTGTATTGTTCACGTTATACCAACGGTTGAATATAAATTTTTTTAGCCTAGGCATATTCAGTAATTTAAAATATGCAAAACAATAGCTTATTAATTATTAACCACTGTTGGACTGAAACTCTAACCTGAAAATTCAATTGCCTCACATTACGTAATAAATACTAGCTTAATATCTATAAGGTATACAATATTTCATCCTGGTTTTTATTTAATAAAATGTTATTCTGATCCTTTACGCTCAAAAATTTATATTAATTCTTAATTTTAAATAAATGTTATTATTTTAATAACACGCTTAAAACGTAATACATGTTCTGTGCTCATTTTTAAACGATAAGATTTTAGGTACATAGTTTATGCTAAAATATTTTTTGTTTAACAAATAAAAACTTTTTTAAGTTTAGCAGTTTCCGCGCCAACATAACCTATAATATGCAATTAGATTTAGCCGGCACGATAAATAGCAATAATTTATGGAAAAAGTATTTTCCATTTGAAATATTCGACTAGATGCCTATTGTATACTTAAAATATTTTTTCTTCATTGAAAAATCGTTCCAAGTTAACAAAGCAATGCAATTTTCTATTTGGTCTGAAGAAAAAATGTGGGACCAATTGTCCTACAAACTCATAAAATTCGAGAAAGGAAAAAATGCTGGTTTGTACACGAGTTGTGGTAGAATAATTCACAATACTGCAGAATGTAGAATTCTAGATACATTTTTAGAGTTTTATGTTTATCGATTAGTGCTAAGTTATTTATTTTATTTTATACTCCTTGTAAATCTCATGCCAAATACCAATATTTAAAAATTCTTTAAATTTAAATAAATGTTAAAGCAGTTTCAGATTATAATTAGGGCCACCTTGCAAAATCACATACATAAGTGTATGCAATATAATCCATAATATCTATTATCAAAAGAATCAAACGACCCTTTGCGAAAGTTTTCTGTCCTTTTTTTCGCTCTAAAACCATATCATTCCATGGAATTCCATTATGATGTTGGGTATTTCTTCCCAGTTCAGGCATAATTATTATTTTCAATTTCTATAACGCATTTTACAGAAATATTAATAATTGTTATATTTCAAAAATTAGTTTATGTACTCGTCAACACTAATGGAACTGATTTTGCAACTCAGCCATCTTGAAAACGTAACTTACAGGAGTGTTCTACTGCTTTTCATGGTGTTACACCGTTTTCGACGTATATTACGCCAAAAACGTATTATACGTAGAAAATACTCGAGTTACGCGTAACTGTCCAAATCTGACTGCCATTCTTCTTCGGTCGAACCAAAGATATTATTTCTTTGGTCGAACGGTTGTGTTTAAAGCTCTTCCCACAATGTCCCATGTGGACAGAAAACTGTGACGTAAAGCAGAAACTAATAAGAGTGAAAGAGGCAGACAGGTCTACTTGTCCCTTTCACTCTCATAAGTTTCTGCCTCACGCCGACGTTTTATGTCCACATAGGAAGGGCGCATAAGAATAGTACGTTTATTTATTTATGTTGGCAACAACGCGTATATGTGCTTTGTTTACTATTGCTACCAACTTTCGCGCGCGCTTCATTGGTTCACATTCCAGTGTTCCGATAAACATTGAAATGCATTGAACCACGAAGTGTAATAGTAAGGACAAGAAACTGTGTGCTACGAAAACATGGCAACTTTTTTGGAAAAGATGTCGAGACTTTCAAGTGAAATATCGGCGAGAGCCAAGAAGATGCACGAAGCACTCACGCCAAGAGCCGAAAGAGTTGCCGCCTATTTCAGTCTTAAATTTGAATGATAAAATACTTTTCAATTAAGATTCTATCAAGTGCATGTAATTTAAAAATCGGAATCTTACATGAAGGTTTCAGTGATATTTAGAAAGTAGCATTATTTTAATTTGTAAAATGTCCAAATTAAAAATTCTTCACTTTAAAATATTTACATTTCAAAGCTCTACATTTTTTCGGAATTACAATATTACCGATACTGTGCCCACTCCCGTAAGCCTTGTATCTCACATTCTTGGTTTTTTTTTATCTTACATCCTCGTATAACACTTATTAATCACAAAATTATTCCAACAAATATTATTAATTTTACCCATCCGCAAAATCCACTCCGTAAATCCAACAACGGTCTGGCCAGGCGCAATTTAAAAAAAATCAACTAAACAGACGGATCCTTGGATCGACCAATCGACGCGTCGTACCCGTCTTGGATAAGATTTGGGCGGCGTATTTGAACCGACTGGGGAATACGAATGAGATCGTGAGAAATAGAAAAGTGAATAATACAAAATAATTTGTGATGTATAGCATACAAAATTGAGATAATTCATGATTAATCAGGGAATAAGAGCTCGAGTGATTAACCAATTTGATTTTTTAAATACAAGATTACAGAATTAGTACATGAGATTACAAAACATTACATAAAATTACATTACGTAACTGAAAAAATATATATAAAAATCAATCATTTATTTAATACTAACTTAATACTAATGCGTGTGAAGAATGGTTGAATTTTAATAAGTCATAACATGTATTTTAGGAGAATACATTCCCTGCAACTTTACTGTTTTTCAAATTTTAAAATAAGTCAATAATCTTCAAATATACTTATTTATTTACTCAGCGATATCGGCTATAGAAACATGTACTTTCAACATTGAAAACAGCAGAGTTGTAAATAATGTTTTCTTTAAAAAAAGAAGTCATCATTTATATTATAATTCAAGCAGTTTTCAAAAATTGCTAAGAAGTGGTAGTAAGAAAAAAATCAATTGCAAACGAAATCGTCAAAATAAATGATTTTTATTTAAGTTTTATAATTTTTTATGTCAAATAGTTTTTTTTGTTTGAAATAGCATCTTTAGTAATATTATTTTGATGATTAAAATCATAGAGAACCTTTTTTTTCAGATATATGTTCTTTTTGCGCAGCCACCTTTAATTCCACACTTCCTCGATTGAACAAACAGTTGATTTACAATATTATTTTTTTATTGTACGAAAGTAATAATTGTTAATTGCATATTTGTAAATATTTTTTTTGACGTACTATTTAAATATCATTTACAGCTTCTTCAATGCTCTTTTTTCTCAATAACGAAGTATATTTTCGCAATTTTATGCAGAATTTAACAAACATATTAAATAACATTCATGCATCTACCCCATTAATTTGATAATTACATATTGAAGAAGAATGAAAGAAAAATATTCAACCAAAGATATAAGAAACGTAAAAGGAAAAAATACAATTTTAATTCAGTGAAACACATATGATGCATATAAAAGCGATAAAGGCACTATAATCAATTAGGTTATATTTTTCGTTTGTAATTAAAAATATTATTATTTAAGAACAATATAAAAAAAAAATTTAATAGGATATGAAATGTGATTGAGGCAATGAGAATAGCAACTAGGTAAAGTCCACTTGGAGATGGCCCTCAATAACAATTGAAAGGAAAATGATTTAGAGGCCTACTTCAAGTGGGCTATACCTAGTTGTCATTCTCAGTGCCTTAATTGTATAAAAATTTGTTTTAAATTTCTGTAGAGAATGTCAATGATAATACTTTCGAGTATATAAATAATTGTAAAATACTTTTTAAGAACAATGTAATTCTTACTTTCACTACATTCGTGAATATTATGATGCTACAATTTACTTTTACTACACTTGCTTTTTTTAAATCTCATAAACCTTTTTCAAATATTCACAATTTAAATGTTGCCTTTTTAATTTTTGGGAACTACTTAATCATGACGAAGATATCACAAAAATAAGGTTTTGTCCCATACATTTTGTCCATTGTTTCCCCCTCAGCTTACAACTGGTGGCTTCTTTTAAAAGATAAATTTTTGTTAAATTTAAGTACAATTTAGTTAAAATAAAATGAAACCGTAAGTAAATTTTAAATTTAAAATAAAGTTTTGAAACCAATAATATTTTTTTAGAAGTGCATTTATATTAAAATATAAAAGTATTCATGCTAATTCCGTATAATGTAAATGACATGGAATGTAAAAAATGGAATATTAGTTAAAACGGAAAACGTGATAGCAGTGCGGAAGAATTTTTAACCCAGATCGAGGTATTCAGGGAGTGTAGTTCCTTATCAGACGAGGCTCTTTTTAGAGCGCTCCCATTTTTGTTAAAACCACCCGCTCAAAACTGGTATAGGATTCACCGAGAAACGTGAGAAACATGGCGGCAATTTACCATCGAGGTAAGACGTAGGTATGGAGGAATTAGCTTTCAGATGCGAGTCAGGAACGAGGGGCGTAAAAGCCTATAGCAGATTATCTGCTAAACCTTCGCCTTACTTTCCAACATTACGATCCTCCGATGTCGGAAAGGGAAGAATTGCAGATGGCAATTAATAACTTTTACCCTAAGTATTTAGAGTCCCTTCCTAAAACTGAGTATCATACTTTTGAGGAATTGGAAGGTGCCTGGGAAAGGTTCGAAGCATCCAAAATGGGAAGTAAGGCGTACCTACCCCCTCCTCCTACGCAAGATAGTGTTTAATCCAAATTTTCCCACCGTGGCAAAGGGCGTGGTAAAAAGAACGATAACAATAATGAAGCCCTTTTTTGCAGCTTGAAGATGATTCTCCGCCGAGAAAAACTTTCAATATTCCGCCCCGGAACAATGACGCAGGTGCGGAGATGGAAGGGGTACACAGGATCAAATGTGATCCGGAGAACGAGGCAGGCCAATCTGGACGCAGAGAGAGCCAGTAGATCAGCGCGGCCGATTCTCTTCGTTCCCCAATGAGCCTCAGAACCGTCGCGGAAAACTAGGTAGTGGACCTAAAGCAGGACCCCGTAAGGAAAACAAAAGTTCCGTGGGTGTCGGAGGCGACTCGAGTAAAGGCCAGCTTACCGGCTGCAAAGGGGAAGAACCTATCCGCAGAACTTTGGGCATCCCAATCTCGAACCTGGTGCACCGCTGTGGCTCCGGGAGACCAAGAAAGTTTCAAAGGAACAGTGCCAAAGACCTTGTCCTGTCCGAAGCAGAAAAAAAGGAAGAGGAAAAGAAAGGACAACACCGAAGCTCCCGGCTCCGGAAAAAGTGAGTTCCCCTCTGTATCTTCTTCCCCTTTAATGTAAGGAACGACTAGGACTTTCATGTACCAAAACCGGTAACGACGAAAATAAATGAAATGCGCGATTCGGAGAATCCGCTTTCCGTCGAGGGACCGAGAGGAGATCCGTTCGCTTTAAGGGATTACGAAATGCCCTCCTCTCTTGCCAGTATCGATGCACAGGTCTCGGCTCTGCTCGAATTGCCTCCGCCTCGCGCTCAAACACCAGCTCCGCAGTCAGAGCTCCAAGGGATGTCGCCCTCCAGCCCGATGTCAGTTCGAAGGGGGTTGCCCTTGGCCTCGATTGCCATGTCTTCTGATGGAGAGGGGGGCCACTCTGTAATTTTTACCAGATCCGGCCTGTTCGCTGCATCACCTTCGTGATTCGCTCAGATTCCTCCAGGAAGTCCAACGCTAACGCTGGGATGGAATAGCAATCAGCAACCCGAACTCTGCTCTTCCGCTGCCCACCGGATGTTTAAGAAAGAATTGTGCTGATTTTGATAAATTGTGAATATGTTTTAGTACTTGATAAGATAAGAAACACTTTTTTTGTGTAACAAAATCTACTATAATCTTTACTCTAACAAATTTGAAAACTCGTTATTTATCTTTAATACGGAAAATGAATTAAAATTTTAAATGCTTTGATTTGTCGTCATGCTGGGTCTCCGGGTGCATGGAAAAATCCATGTACTATCGACCAATTCTACGTGCACATTTCGCTGTAGCCGTGATTACTTGGGTAAATCAAGAGGTTTTCTTAGTAGCAGGGTAAAGTGACTAACGTGCACGGATCAACATATACACATACTCACGCACTTACTGACATATACACTTTTATATTCTCGCGCTCGCATATTCTTTCTTTCTCTCTCTATCTCTTTCTCTCAGTCTTTTACTCTGCACTATACTCGCATGATTGTCCCTGCATCTTACATCGCCGTCCATCATTCTCCATCTTCACCTCTCCTTCTTAGCTTGCCCCACTTCACACTGCCCATTACACATGTCACCTACACATATGACAAGATCCGTGGCCGTGAGGCCTGGGACTAAACTGCACGCGAATTTTTGGTATATGCTGGATTAGAGATTGATGGGGTTGAGTGGAGGGGAAATTGAGTAGAGAGAGAAAAGAGGCGAAATTATAAATGATTGCGCTCACTCATTAGCAAGGTCCTTTTTGTTCTGGCATCTTGACGAAGTACGTAGGCAAAACTCGCGATTAATTAATTGTACTCTGATTTTTTTTTCGTTTAATTGTATTTAGTCTAATTTTGGCACATCGTTTAAAGTTAATTTTTATAACATTTTGTAAATATAGATTTTTTCTCATCTTTTATAGTAAAATAAAGCAAACCAATTTGGATTCTAAAGCAGTGTTCTTAATCATAAAAAAAATATATTATCCCAGATCCTGTTAAATTTACCTGGCACACTTTTTTATTTCAGACTGCACTTAATTTTACAAATTGAAAATTTGTATGATAGTTTGTTTCAAATTTCTGATACATTTCACATTATTTTTGATCTCACAAAAGGACTATTATTGTAGCATTTTCAATCCAATTTTAAAAAGAATTTAAGGTTAACAAGTTCTTTTTGAAAACTAACTGAAACAGGATAGTTTGCATGAATATTTTTAATAATTTACTTACTGTAACTACATAATGTATTGTTCATAATTGTTAAAAAAAATAACTTTACAGAATATTAAGGCAATATCCTAGGCCCCCGATTCATTTGACACAGTCCTGAAATAGAAAGAGATGGATCTGCATCTCATATGTTTTCTCTCTCTCTCTCTAAAGCCCATTCCCATTCTCCCTACAGCGTTAACATATAAGAAAATTTCCTTATATGTTTACCACTTCGATCGTAGAAGTTTTACCAATTTTTAGGTTAGAAAGCCCGAAAGCCTTGTAATTTTATCACTCTGAGACTGACAATATGGCAGCCGTTTGTTAATGTACAGTTTTATACCGCAATCATACCACCTTGAGAGTAGGTAATAAACCGTCCCTCTCTGAGAATGGTGATTTTACTCAGTTTAAAAAATATAATGAACCTGTGCAAAGTCATTTTGCGAATGTAACTTTACTTGTTGAAAATAATATAAGAAGTTTTTATGAAATTTAAGAATTGCGTGAAATAACAAAAATTTGGTAAAATTCAAATTATTTCCGGAATTTTGGTTTAAAATGGTGAAAACAATTAATAATTCGAGTTAATTTTTTATTAATTATAGAATTAAGGAATTAATGGAAATAATTATGTTAATTATCATCCATTATTTGTATAATCATATTTATATCAATCTAGTGATCGAGTGAAGAAAGTGAATAGAAATCTAGTGCGAAAGTGAAGAGCGCGTATTTCGTCATGTCGGCATCTTCTCTCATGTAACGAGTGACTATTGCGACTGCATCTCGCTCGATCACATTCGATTAAATTAATCGAATCTTCTTATGCGGGAACTTTCGAATAAGTTCGCTGGAAAAGTTATAATGCTTTTACGGTGGTAGATTTTAGAATGCTGCGAATAGCGAAATTATCACGTACGGAAAATAATCATTAAGAAAAGACCTTGGGGAAAGGGCGTAAATTTATTGAGGAAATAAGGTATTTTATTTACTTTTAGAATAAACTCGAAATGTATCGGAGTGGTCAACAGCTGCACATTGTAAATTTAGTTTTAAGATTTTTTGTAAGTCTCTGCATTCTATTGTACTAGATTAAGGAAGAGAAAATAATTCTGGATGGTAGGATAGTAATAAATGATTTTAGAGAGGATAGGGCCCCTAAGGGGCCAGGGTTACTAGATTCTGTAAAACAGTAAATGTCTTTAATCTTCTTAGGGTTCAGTTGAGCACGTACAGGTGAGATGTAAGATTTATTATTTTATGAGTGATAAAAACTCTCTGTCACCTACAATATCCGGAGAAATATCGGATTTAACTTCGGAGAGTGGACCCACCCCGACGGGGCTCGAATTGGAGAGAGTGGGGATGCTTGAGGGTGTAGTGACGGATGAGTGAACGAAAGGTAGTTAGTTATGATTCTACTTTGAAACCGTCTACAAGTTCCCTCGTTGAACTGTAGATTTTTTACTTGGCATAAATCTTGGAGTATAATCGCGAATTTAACCTTGTTAATCCAGACCTAGTTGTGAGGGTGTTTCAACAATAAATAGTAAACCTATTTCTCCTCATAATCTCAGTGTGTTTATTCATCTTTATTTAAAATTTCCCGGTTCCTTTCTAGGATTTACACCATCAACTCGACCAATCAAATCAAGGTCGCGTGATATACATGCGCGGCTAGTAACACTCACGCGCATGTGGCGTCTCCCGCGTCTCCGCTTTTAACTGAGGAAAAATCTATTTCCGCAGCTATTTTACTGGGAAAACCCAATCGAAAGGTAAGCTAATATCTATATTATACTTTTTTGTTCATAAGTTGAAGGAATCGATTTGCTTTGGAATCATATATTTACAAAGTTTAGAAAAGACTGAAGTTAGGTTAGAATTGCGCGTACAACGTCCTTTTTATATTTCTTTTAAATTAGATATACTTTTTCATATCCCTTTCAGTTTTATATAAAGCACATTGGATTAAATTAATGGGTTCCGATTGAGGATTGATGGATACAAGGATAAAAAGATGCAAGGACGCAAATCGAATTTTGTGAATTCTGCGAATGTAAAGTGCAAGTCTTTCGTCAAATCGCATCTCTTGCCCATCTTTCCAGGCATATGTCGAAGGGTCTCGTCTCTCCGCACATATTTTACGAAAAATCTTTTTTCACAGCCATCCCAATGAAAAAAAATGATCCAAAGGTAAGCTAATATCTATACTATACACTTTTATTATTGAAATTGGAAGTAAATTGAAATTCTGTAGGTAAATAAACAAAAATTTTAGAGCTTGGGAAGCTTGGAATCGTTTTTTTTTTTTAATTTTTAACTTCAACCTAATCATTCTCATAGGAGCATATCGTAAATACATTTTTAGGTACGATATAATATGTACAGGAATTTTGAAAAAATCTGTGGGAAATGTACGGGAATTGTATCACAGGTCTTCGCGCGATTGAGAGGAGAATGCAACAATGTAATACAGCAGACCTCAATAATCTTTATCTTTATTTTTAATTATTTTTTCATATCTATTTTTTTTTGTGGAGCATATTGGTATAGATTGCTAGATGTATACAAGGATACACGTTGGATGAATTAAGAACACAAATTGAATCCTTAATTACCCAATACCTGTCCTCTCACAATTTTAACTAAATTAATTTTCAGTGCTTCAGATAAAATCTTTAAATGCAATACGTGTAAATCCTATCTAACAACCATTCGTTTATATGACAAGCATCAGAAAAGACATCCTAATGCACCTCATCTGGAAATATGATATCAGCATTCTAATTGTAGTGCTAGGCTTAGCTCATATCAGTCTTTCAGAACGCACATATTGCGCAAACACGATTACGCAATTGGGACTACTCTTTAATCTTGTAAAGAGGAAAATTGCAATTATAAATCAACAAATCTTAAATTATTTTACAAACACATCAAAGATCATATTAAAATATCTAAAAACGGAATAGCTTGTCCGTCTGTAGAGTGTTCTGGAAACAGTAATCTTTATTGCAATATTAATAGTTATACTCTTCACATGGCAATGAAGAATTCCAAAGCTTTTATAAAAGTTTCGCATTTCATGACTACTTTTCTGTCATAAAGTATGAAGTACTTCAGTTTCTCATCCTTCTCCCTCAGTTGACACTCTTCTTCACTCTTGTTCTCATCGTTTTCGTGTTCTTCGTTTTGAACTGTCAGAAAGAGAAATGTTCAATGAAAAAATTTTAACGTATGAACTGTGAAATCAATATGAATGAAAAATGTCTAGTACTAACCTCTGAACACCATGATTGGGTACTCTTCAGCGCAAATAAGGTCTTCTGGTTTTACTCGGATCTAGAAGAAAATGAAAAAAAATGTCATGAAAAAGTATTTAAATTACGAAATGAATATATGAAAAATGTAAGAGCATGGGCAGGATTGTAGTGTTACTGAATACTTTAACAATTTCTTCAATGGAAGAGGGTTTCAATTCGAGTGTTATATTGTAAGTTTGGAACGCTAGTTTCAAAAATTTTCAATATATTTAAGGGCTTTTAAAATTAAAATATTACCAAGCATACTTACATTACATTGTCTCAGTCAATGTATTTCTTGCTCCTTAAATTGGATTTGTCAAAATGCAAGAGCCTTATGCCGTCCTTCTTGAAAAGAAAGTACTGTGGGCAACTCCAACCTTGATTTGTATTTTCGATACGAAAGGATTTTTGTTACCTTTTCTTCAAAATTGGTTCGTAGCTTTTCCATGGATACTCCCGCTATTTTTTTAAAATGCGGCAACAGGCACGGTGCATTGCAAAGAATAGGCCAAGTCTCCAATATTTGCTCTAATTTCGGAGCTTTCTCCAATTCGTTCAAAAATAATCTCTGACTGTAGTATGTTGCAGATAATACATTTTCTGCATCACTTCCTGACACTTGAGTAGTAATTGCTTCATTTTCATGCAAACTTTTAAGAGCGATTCTTTTTGTTTCAGTTGAATCTTCAGATTCACCCTCTGTTAACTGAGCTAGCTGCCAGTTAATGGTACTGCTTTTCACGGCCTCAAGTGATCGTCGATTTTTCAACTTTATGTTGAGGTTTTTACAGTGATTTGACAGTGATTTTGGAATTTTCGCAAGTTACTATTATATCCGTTGTCCAAGCGACTTCCATCGTCGTCCTTGGCTTCAAAAATCTTTGGGAAAGTATTCATACACTCAACAGCGACTCGCTTCCAATCTTCCACCTTAATCGGTACGTTATAATAGCGCAAATCACTCACGATTGCGTGTACTATATTTTTTCTTGCTTCGTTCTTTTCAATCCCCTTTCTGCATCTGTCTAAATTCAAAGCACTGATGCTATTTCAGGGTACTCTGTATTCACTTGCCCTTTTAGCGTCAATAGAATTTATAATCTGTTGCTGAGAAATTTCTTGATTTTCACCTGCATCAAGATTCTCAACAGGATCGTCTTGAATCTGGAGTTGATCAGTAGGTTCGTTTGTGGAGAGAATTTTTTCCTCGTTACTATTTTCCGATTCACTGGTTTCACCTTGATGGACTTCTTTTCATAATGTAGAAGGTCGTATTCATCTGTAAGCGATGTCCCATCATCTTCGGCCACGAGATCAACTCCCACAATGGCCAATTTTTGGCAGACTTTTTGGAGTACTGATTGGAAGTCCTCTTCTGCACTGAAAGTTACCGCAAACTTTCTAATACGATCAGACGACCACACTTTGAGGCGATGCATCTGAAATAATAATAAGTGTTTTAGAATTTGAGATATTTTATTATTTGTGAAAAGCAATTCAAGAAGAAAATAATGTGTTTTGAAGCAGTAGTTCAAGATGTAATTCCGCCTTTGAAATGGAATAATTCATTTAGTGAAGAGGGAAATGTTAACATTTCATAATCAAAAGCTTTTTGGCCTTTTCATCATTCAGTTACTTACATTTCGATTGCATATCCTGATCTAAAGGTGCGTACTTGGATAGAACTATTTTTAAATTGGCAACAGTTACTTCTGGATATGGATCAGGAGAGAGTAGGGAGGAGTATGGATAAGAGGAGATAGTTTTGCTTTCACGTTCTTTTACATTGTTTTCATACACTCCAACATAAGAATTAAAAATAAATTTCTTCATTTTTCCTATGAAGACTATGTTCGTATAACTCGCATTAATTACGATCTATTGTTTTTTGCATATCATAAAATTACCAACCTCATTTTTCCCAATGCAGATAGACATATTTTGCCTATACTCAACTCCGCGAAAAGTCACATCTGTAGAGATATATTTCTCATTACTAATGCTTTCATCATTGAAAGTATTTGATATTAGAAACCTTACGTCAGCTTCATACGCGTCAGGGATGTACTGCATTACCTTTTTAGCTTCTACAAATGACTTAGCATTTGCAGCGTTTGCTCTCAAACCGTAAAATCCGCAAGTGTTTCAAAGGGCCAAAGTGAGAAATTAGCATTGGATAATGCCGAAAATATTCGTGCTTCAGAACGAGTTTCTCTTCAGGAAATCATTGTATTCTAAGTTGCAGATAAGAATCAATTTCCAATTTCAATATAGCAATTTAGTTTTTCGACAATGCCGGAGCACATGCTATTGAGAAATCATTCTTAAATAAAGTACCAATCTCCAAACTGGATCTTCAAAATCCTGCACCGACTCTGCAACTACCACTGGAAACAATAAAAGTAGTCTCCTGATTTGACTTGCTGTAACATCTAATTTATTTTTCTGAGTCCCTGTTACCTTAAGAGTTGGAATGAAGACTTCGCTCTCGGAAAGTAATTTAACATTGTTTAGGCAAAGATTTAAGAAACCTATCTTAAACCACCCTTTTTCGACAAAACACCGGATAGCTAAAAACATATCAGTTTTCGCGAAACCCTCGAAAATATCTTGAGCTAAACCCGGAAGCAGACCTGGAGCAGCTACATGAAAATAATTCAAGTTATTTAATAGAGAATTTCATTTAATTCCCTTAACAGCTGTTTTTTGTCTTCGCCTCCTCAAAACATGCCATGTAACTGTCAATTGTTCTCAGGTTTCTTCTACAAAAAATATTTTCGTGAAATTCTGCTCGTGTTATCTCGCAATATCGACAAAAGCTTATCGATTTACTAAAATTCTTGACTTACCCCCCTATTTGGTGACTTCCTAGATTGTCGCCTAGCATAGTAAATAAAGTACCTACAAAAGTTTTGTCTTCTTTGTTAATAACTATATGTACTCCCTGTATTTAGAGTATTTTCATGTCTGCAATAAGAGGTAATAAAATCTTTTCCCACCCATACTCCGTTATGTACGATTCCAAATACAATAGAACAAGTTGTATATTTTCCATTTTCGTTCGCAAGTATGGAGATAAATTAACAAATACGATGTATACAGCTACAATCTTAAATTTATTTTAGATGCTCCTAGAGGATTACATATTTAAAATTCATCCTGGAAAAAAGTAAATATCACATTTCATTACATTTTTAGGAATTCGTTGTCTTTTATAATCGAACCATCTAAAATATCATTCATTGCTCTACTATTATCCTTTAAAGAGATATTATTTTCACAATACGAACGTATTTTCTCGTCCATCAACATTACAGCTATCGTTTCTAATATCGAAACATAACTATATCGGGTCTCTCCATCATCATTCAGAAAGATTCCCTCAACTGGAAGAACTAACTGTGAATTTTCACGATAAAATTTTTTTCTATTATATTTGTTTCTTAAAATACCTTTCTTTATGTCATAAGCGCCTGGCAATTCATCGCAACTATTGTCAAACATTTGAATGATGAATTTTATATCGAAAAATTTCTCCCGACACTTTCGATTCGTACCTACAGATTTTGTAACAACTTCTTGTATGTCTGGTTTCGTCGCGTGATATTTCGTACTTATATTTAAATGTAACTCAATAATGCTTGCATTTATCTCTGAAATGATATCTCGGCGCAGAATAGTAGCTGACATTACATCTTCGTTCAAGTTTGATGTACTTGGCATTTCTTACACACCTATACTTTCAATATTATTGTCTACAGAAGCTACCACATTATCTGTGTCACTTTCATCACTTGCACAAAAATTATCAACCGCCTCAGTTCCAATATCATCTTTATCGCAATGCATTCGAAAAACGTGAACAGTATAACTATTATTTTTGCAATAAAGTGTACTCTTATTATGAAAATGAAGTAATAACTACTCAAGTGTCAGAAAGTGATGCAGAAAATGTATTATCTGCAACATACTGTAGCCAGAGATTATTTTTGAACGAATTGAAGAAACCTCCGAAATTAGAGGAAATATTGGAGACTTGGCCTGTTCTTTTCAATGCACTGTGCCTGTTGTCGCATTTTAAAAATTAGCGGGAGTATCCATAGAAAAACAAAGAACCAATTTTGAATAAAAGATAACAAACATCCTTTTGTATGGAAAATACAAATTAAGGTTGGAGTTGCCCACAGAGCTTTCTTTTCAAGAAGGACAGCATAAGGC
>JAAAKG020170692.1:0-27503 GCA_010014905.2 Druon quercuslanigerum | reverse complement strand
ATATTTCAGATATTACAAATAAATTCTTTGCTTACTCTGGATATATCAATTCTTTAAATTAGGGTTAATCTTCATTCTTTCGTTCGTATGGTATTAATTTTTTCCGTGTAGCTTCTTATTGTTTCAATAGAGTTGAGAATTCTACACCACATAATATAATTTTAAGATTGTAAAATTTTTTTTATTTTTCGTAACTTTTATTAAAAATGTTGTACCACCGCCTCGTTTGATTAAGCTTATCTATTTTTCGTGCTTTTGATGTTCATAACTTCGTTTCGTTATTGGTGCACAAATTTAAGTATATAAATTTTATTGTGCTTCATAACGCAATTTTGTCACATATGTATACGGTGACACACCACCAAATGAAATGGAAAGTAGTTCTTCACGCACGTATTTGCAATCAAAAATGCGAAAAGTATCTAGAAAGTGTAAGTACTATAATGACATGATAATCATTTGTGGGTTACCATTCATTCGTAGAAAACTGTAGCAAACTTTTACCAATTCTTGGACTTCGTGGTTCCACTCCCCACTTACAGGGATACTACAGCTCTGTACTATTCCTTCGTGGTCCATACCTACGATTTTCAATATAATGCAAAAATATAGATAAGAGAGAAGATGGCTTGGCTCCCTCGTCGCATAGGGTACCCTGGCAGTTCCCTTCCGTATCATGAAAAAAAAACTAAAAAGAAACAGCACGATGGGCATTTAACCTGTTGCCATACGAATTTTAAGTTGAATTTGCCATTAAAACCTCACTGAGTAATTGCAATAGTTTTTTTGCAGTGTTACAAATTTTTTAAACTTTTATGACATTCTGCTGAAGGTGACTTCAAGCGCATCCATAATAGCTCAAGTAGTATTTTGCGCGTGGAGTTTGCAAATAAAATTCAAAATTGGCAAATAAATATATGTAATAATTAAATTGACGTAGAAAAAGAAGTCAATATTTTAAATTAGCAAGTACAAACGTCAACAAACATCTCGTCTCGTAACCTAAAGGACACAGCTTGACTGTTCTCACTTGCATCGCAGCGTTGTTGTCCGAGGTTTCCACTAGGTGGTGCTAGCATCCAGACAAAATTTCTAAATTTACTAACGGAACGCTTATTAACTACTACTAAAATAAAATGCACTTGAAGCCGCCTTCGGCCCATGTAAATGACAGGTATTTTATTTTTAAAAGTTTTTAACGTTGCAAGAAAAAGTATTGTGATTACTCCGTGAGTTTCTAATGCAAATTTTAACGTAGAATCCGAATTTCAACAATTTAATAGTTGATCTTGTTGTTTTTTTGATGTTTTTTAAAGAAGGAACCGGAGGGGGACTCAATGGCGTCTTTAAGGGTACTTTGTAGAAGCTCCTTTCGGATCCTTCGGTCCGCGAGTTTAGGGTTTCTCAACCAAAATTGGCATTTTGACGCAAAAATCTTCAAGTATTAAGGAAATTTTTAGCGATTTCAAGGATTTAAAGTTATGTATCTGGCTTCATTTCCAACAGTAATCTTTTTAAGAGAATCCTCAGTGGGCACAAATTTGGCGACGTATTTACGACATCGTTATGACCTCTTTAAGATAACTTTACGATATCCTATGTCCATGTCGTTAAGGTGTCTTAACGACAAAACGTCTTATCGTAAAAACGTCGTATGATCTGACGATGTCTTTAAACTATGTCGTAAAGTTGCCGTAACGATGTCGTAAAGACGTCTCCAAATTCTGTGCCCAATGCATCGTCAAGTATTAAAGAAATGTAACACGTTTGACGAATACAAGGTGAGGTACGGCTTTTTTAAACGGAAATATATATTTTGAGACAAAAATCATGAAGTATTGATGAAATGCAACAAATGATAAGTCTTTTCACAACTTAAATATTTGAGAGACTTTTAATTCTCAGAAAATATTCTTTTTGTTATAAAAACCCACACATGTAACTTTCATTTCTTAAGATTTGTTACATTTCCTTGACACCTTATCATTTTTCTAAAAATACCAATTTAAGATGTGACAATACAAACATAACCTTAAATTGTTTTAATTTGTTACATTTCATGAATAATTTACAATTCTTTGTTTCAAATACCAATTTCAGTTAAGAGAATCCCAAAATAACATAAAATTTTTAGCATTTGTTACTTTTCATCAATACTTCATTATTTTTGTCTCAAAAAATATATTTCCGTTTAAAAAACCAAGCCTAACTGTATAATCGTCAAACGTGTTGCATTTTTACAATACTTGACGATTTTCTGGAAAATATGATTTTCAAAATAAAAAATAACAAAAATAACCTTAAATCCTCGAAATTGGTCAAATTTCCTTAATACTTAACAATTTTTGTTTCACAATGCCAATTTCAGTTGAGAAACCCCAAACATAACCCTATATTCTACAAATTTTCTAAATTTAAAAATTTTAAGATCTCATTTACAGGATAACTGAAGTTAGAGAAGAATCTGATAAGGAATCAGTCTGAGACCAGTACGAATCTGTTTAATAGGGAGAATTCTTTTAATTGTGTGTGCATGACATTAGTTCGCCTTGATATTCTGTAACCTAATCTTACGTTATTCAACTTATTGTGAAGAACACTTCGCTTTTCAGACCAGCTATCAACAAAGATGGACAATGAATAGCCTCTACATTTCACAGAGCTACGCGCTAACGAGGTCAAAATGACCTTCCAAGTTTTTAGATTAAATCCGAAACCAAGTACCTCTCAAGCATTTCACGATATTAAGAACTTTGTTTCCTCTATCAATTAATTTGCTGAACTCTAAGTCCTATTAAAGGTTCTGGAAGATTATACCTAAGAACGAAGATTCAGAACTTAGATGAATAATGATATTGTCGAGAGTGACCTGGGTGTTATTTGGTATATATTTAGAGCTTGAGAATATTACCAAAATAGATTTGGTTAGGTGATATGGATAAAAGTCGCCTTCTCATATATGAATTTAAGCGATTTAGACTGTATTGCAATATTTGAACGCACACTGGTCCATGGACGTGGAAGTAGCATAAAGAGCTGTGTCAGCTTGCGTATTCAAGTATTTTACATAAATGGTGTAATATTTTTTGTAAACCTAGTTTGTAAGTAGTCTGATTTTGAATTGAACTTGTTTATTTGTTGTCAGATTGTAAATAAATTTACCAATTTTTTTTGGTATTCCAAGTTGCATCTTATGATGATCCAATGTTTCCGGCATAACATCGACCAATTGTTTAACCTTAATGAAACAAGTTTTTACATTGGTTTGAGAAAACATAAAACTGTAGAAACTAGTTTAAAGTTTGAGTTGCTCCATCTGAAAAAAGGAAACCGTAAATTCCGTAATTATAACGCCCTTAGATGCTGTCGGAGTTTGACATGTTTGACTATAAATTAGGCAAATCTACAATATCTTTTGCACTATTGACAAGCTGTTCCATATAATTGTCCATTTAAGCGATAACCTTCAGATTTTGAAGACTAGTGGTGGGAGATGTTAAAAAGAGTTTCTTGTGTTTGAACCCATTGATCGTTGGCAAAACACTCGTTACAGGAGTTTCTAATGTAAGTGATTTGCAACATGAATTAAAGCTATTTTTATTTATTATTTTGAATGTCTTTATGGCATAAGCATCTTGAGGGTTTTGCTCGATATAATTGTCATAATTGGCCGTGGCCATCCCTGGCGGACCGAAGGAACCGAAAGGAGTCTCTATAAAGTAGCCTGAAAGACCCCA
Source organism: Druon quercuslanigerum (assembly GCA_010014905.2). Taxonomy (NCBI): domain Eukaryota; kingdom Metazoa; phylum Arthropoda; class Insecta; order Hymenoptera; family Cynipidae; genus Druon; species Druon quercuslanigerum. Next base: position 23,766 of record JAAAKG020170692.1, on the reverse strand, counting down.
CAGTTTAAAAAAATGTCATTAACTTCTGCTGAAGGTAACTTCAAGCGCATCCATATTATAGTTCTCACTTGCATCGCAGCATTGTTGTCTGAGGTTTCCACTGCGTAGCGCTAGCATCCAAACAAAATTTTTAAAGTTAAATGACAGTTATTTTATTTTTTAATGTTTTTAACGCTGCAGAAAAAGTATTGCGATTACTCCGTGAGTTTCTAATGGAAATTGTAACGTAGAATCCGAATTTCAACAGTTTAAAAGTTGATCTCGCTGTTTTTTTGAGTTTTTTAAGAAGGAACCGAAGGGGAAATCAGTGGGGTTTTTAAGCGTATTTGGTAGAGTCTCCTTTCGGTCCACCAGGGAGATACTTTTTTTCTTTAACTTATCTAATTCTAAAGATTCTATCATATTTCTTGTTTCACCAAAGTGAAGAACAAGCATTGTTTTAATTTCGTATGTTTTTTTATCTATATTAGAACCAACTTTATGAAGTGCATTATCGAATGTCCTTGAAAAGGTCGTAATACGCCTCTAGAATGCTTGTCAATCAATTATTTGTAGAGGTATGTCATGATCACATTTAGACAGATCTTCTCTGAAAACACTCCACCTGACTTTTTTAAAATTTAATTTATAAGAAAAGAGCTGACAATATCGACAAAGTATAATTATATCAATTATTTTTTTAAAGATATGGAAAGCTAGACAAACTCAAAAGCTTGCATATGAAAATGTTTGTATGTAAAGGAAGCTAAACAGGTATGTCAGGACAGAAAAATGTGTCGGTAAATAAGTAAAAACAAATTCATAATGATGAATGTTAGTGGAGTGAGAGATGCTTGAAAGGAGGAGAGCATTCCATAATAACTTTGTGAAGCTCTTCACCTGTGATGCTTGCTAGAGAGATTGATTAGCGACCAGGGTCGGTGCAATATTACGGAACGAACGTGTTATTTGTAGAAACAGCATGGGAGTTCTAGATTAATCTAAAAATGTGTGCATTCTCCACCCCTATCCACCTTACACAAGTTTGTACACATCCCTTTCTCAGTTTTTATATGAAATCTCTCATACCAGCTAAAACCGAGTGAGTCAAGATCACCCCGAAAGAGATTTGGCTTACAGGTAAGGTAATAAAAATCAAATTTAAGAAGTTGTGAACCAAAAATTAGTTCCTACTTAATTTTTTGCAAACCTATTAACTTTCTAAAACGAGACTGATTTTAATCTAATTGTCCTTAGTGGACACGACATTTTTGCTGATAGTGTACCCTACATAGTTTTAGCAACAAAAAAACTTATTCACTTTTTATAATATTTTTCACCATTAATACAAAAACTATGCGTCTGACCCTGAAAATAGTCTGAAGCCAATCTGTAGATATTCTTGCGATGAAAAAATCTGCTTCTTAACATTACTTTCATAACTCGTACAGCTTTTCTGCAAAATTGGAATATTTCTTTGTGCAAAAGCATTTTTGTTCGTTCTCAATAGGACCTAAATCAGTGTGCCAACGGGCAATTAATCGGGATAAACTTTCAAAATTAAGATTTTCTACAGATGACTACAAAGGAAGACAACAACGATGCAGATTATCAGAACATCAATAGAAACAGCGACATCGACGTTAATCTGATGTATATCTAATTTATTTTCTAAATCTAAATGTTTTAAATACTCTACCTCGCCAACCTTTTTCTATTAGTCTTATTATTACGTTCAATTAATTATAGTTTTAGTCAAGTTTTGAAAGGGGGAAATGAAACGAGTAGGTATGTTTTACTTAAATTTATTACTAACATATGTGAGCAAGTGGTGTATATATACACCATTTTTTATTATTAACATATAGGGAACCCATACTTCATAAGTATTTATTACACTCTGTTAAATCACAATTATATTAGTAGTTGACAATAAAATAATAAACAATCATAGTCTTAAAATTTACAATGAGAAATAGAAGTTGTAAATTCATTTTTTGGTTGTTCCGTTGCAGTTCAACAGCTTGAATTGATTCAAACTGTAAAATGTTTTACGAAAAAGATGTCATTCAATCTGAAAAAATATTGTTCTTTTACAATTTTGCATAATATATTGGAATGTTATAATAATTAACTATACGAGATGTACCAATTTTAAATTTAATAACTTATTCAGTTATTTCAATGCAATTTTAATGTTTCCTTTTATCTTAAGATTATTTAACAACAAGTAAGCCATTCAATTTGAAAGTAGAACACGAGGTGAGGGTCACTCTCAGACATGCATTTACGAGGAATATATTCTGACCAAATATGTCCGAATAGCTCGAAATACTTGAGAATGTCTAGGAGTTTTTATGGGAATATCTGTGAATACAATGATTACTTGCTATATCAGGGAACTCAAACTTTTTTTTTGAAACCATTGACAGGAATTATATTTTGGGAGAGAAATTCACATTTTTTAAAATATCCAAACATTTTTGTGCAATTTTTATAGAAATCTTCAGGTAGAAGAAGAAGAAATCTCTCTCAAGATTTAAAAATAAAATAACGAAATTTCACAATTCAAAACCTTAACAGAAATATACAAATTTCCAATTTGGAAAGGGATGCATGGTGATTTTTACGATTAATTAAATGTATTGGTAAGAAAATTAAATTAAACATATATTCAAAATCCAAATTTAGCGATATCTTGAATCAAATTTGCAAAATCAGAGTTAAAAAAGCCAATTTCGTAATTTTCTGACTTTCCCTGACTTTCTCCCGACTGTTCTACAAATTTATTTCAGGAGTAAAAACAAATAAAGACTAACTATAGATAAGATATACGTAAACAAAAAGTCGGGTTTTTATCTCAAAAAGATCAATTTTTAACCAAAAATAGAATAATTAAATTTATAGTTTAAATAATTAATTTTCCAGAAAGAAAAAGAGATTATTCAACAAAACTGTTTAATTTTCCACTAAGGTGATGAAATTTCGACAGAAAATTAATTCTCAACGAAATATGTAATAATTTGTATTCTTATTAAGTATTTTAATTTTTGGTCAGAAACACTTGAATTAAACAGAAAATTTTAAATTTTCAACAGATTACTGGAATGTTTAACTAAACGTTTAATTTGCAACCCAAAAATCAGTTTTTTACCAATGTGATTGAATTTTCAACTCAAAGAGACGAGTTTTTAACAAATTATGTAAATTTTCAACTAAATTTGATGAATTTCAATAGAGAAGATTAAATGCCTACGAAACAAGATTAATTTTTAACGAATGCATGAATTTTCAACCAAATTTTAAATTTCTAAAAGAATATATACTATATCTATCAACATAATAGTGTAATTTTCAACCTAATGAATGCATTTTAAAACAATTAGGTGAATTTGTCACTAAGAATGATAGTATATTCTACCAGAAAACACAAAGCTTCAACAAATTACAGACATTATTAACCAAATAGTTGAATTTTTAAATGAAGAAAAAATATGTTCAACCAAACATAGAACAATTAATTTTGCATTAAAAAAATAATTCAAAACAAAAGAACTTATTGAGAAAAATCTGGGACCAAAGTAAAATTGACAGGATGATTTGAGCAAAAATTGATTTCAATTGCCCTGTAAATTTTACATTTTTCCGTTTTGTTTTCTAATCGGTGTTTATCTTGAAAAATAATAGTTTTTATTAGAACTGGAAAAAAATTAGGTTTTTGTCGTAAGTTCTGATTTTTAAAGTTATCATTTAAATTCAAATAAGTTAAGTACAATATATGAGAATGTTTATTTTTCATTTATTGTAAAACTACCATTCCAAATTTTATTTAACAAAAAAATTATTCGGCCTCATTGCGAATATAGATTGAAATACTGTTGTTGTCACAATGCACATTAATATTACATTTTTCTTACTCTTAAACTTTAAGAATAAAATATTATTACAAAAATAAATAAATTTAATCATTTACATGACAAATATGCACGGAAAACGTATTAAATGGAATCTTAAAGAAAATTCGAATCGATTTTCTAATGCTTTTCAAATGTGAAAAAAATATTATCAATACTGCATCAGGTTATTAAGAATGCGATGAGTCATATTTTCTTAATAAAAATAATCTGCGAATTTTGAAGAATTATCAGAAAGTGGAAAAATTGAATTTATCGCCATTTTTTAGCTATAACAGCGAAACTTCTGTAAATGATATACAATGTTCTTAAATCATATAATGTTTTCTGTAAAGTGTATAAAAAAATTTTAGAAAATGAACCCTGTTTTTTTAAAAAGAAAGCATAATAATCAGTGCGCCAGTAGCGCGCACGATGTTCTAGTACCTAAAAAATGTCAGAACACTTAAAAATATTTCAGAATACTTCGGAATATTTTGGAATATTTGAGAACACTGGAATACTTCGAAATATCTTAAATAAATCAAGAATATCTAGGAATACATAGGATTATTGACCGAATATATGGGAATATTTTAAGATTGTACAAGGAATATCGGAATGGTCCACACTTCTGATCTGCAGAAATAATTACTTATCAACTGTAAAATACTTCAATTTAGGTACCCCTCATATATCCTTGTTATATAAGAAAATATATCTTTTATAAAAATATTGTATATCGTGTCTATATGAAATATTATCATATGCCAAAATGAAAAGTTCTTAAAATTTCTGCTTACCACTGCAATCGAAAAGTTTACAACAATCTTATCCAGGCTAATAACCGGGCGTTGGCCTACCAGGGGTCTCCCCTTCGGATATGGCGTCAGAACCGGCCAACTGAGAAAGTGCAATGATGCACATTAGGAAGAAGACAGTAACAGTTCTTAGGGATGCCATGATGAAAGTTGAATGATTTTGAGAATTCCATCATAGGGCTTTATATATAGTCGAAGTATTTCCCCCGTTAGCTTACTCCCAGTGCTTCATAACAATGACTATCTTAAAATATCCTCGAAGTTCTCGAATGGAATGATGGGGGCCAAGGATATTTTCGTTATTTAGTTCACAAATTCAACTACCAACACAAATTTTGTTAAGCTTTATCACGAAATTATTGGTAAAATATTTTAAATATAGTCAATTAAAGCCTAATTTTTGAATTTCATATTAGGCTTATCCGTATTAACGGTTTAATTCAATTTTTTCATAAACAGACTGAAAGTCAAGAAGGGAGATTAAATCATAAGTTATACTTTAATGATTATTTAAAACCCATATTTTTACATTATATTAATATTTTATTAACTTTCTTTTCTTCTCTCTGCTTTTAGTTTAATAGAATTGAAGAAAAAATTAAGAAAACAAACTATGATAATGAATACTTCGTATTTCGTGAACAGTGGGCATTAGGGTGGTTCAAAATTCGACTTTCGATTTTTGGTAATCGATCTCTCCAATCTTAACCGTAATAGTCGTTGTAGCGCCCGGTGTGGCTTGATAATTTGGCGCCCTTCTTCCATACGTCACGGAACGATATTTAGTTAATTTGCTCCTATTTGCACCCCCTCGTGACGGCTGCCCAGTGCTTTGGTATTGTTACGGATGAGGCTATAATTTTTTTGTTTTCCGGAAAAAGAAAATCCGTATTTTTTTCCTTTTTTCAACGTTAATCGTGTGCCAAAAGCTCGATATTCGAAAAATATAAAATGGAAGTTCAAACTTATTATAAACTCTTTGTGTATTCAAGTACAGTCACCTCTTAAGGGGTTTTGAATAAATAATTTTCTTCTGGTAATCTCTCATTTTTAACCCTCAGATACCCTTTTATAGTGCCCGGAAAACGACTCAAAAAGTGAAAAATACCCGATTTTTTTATAAAATTCATGCTGAACACAGTATTTTTTAAAATTTTTTCTACATGAATAATTCTTAATCGTTAAATTGATAGTTTGCAAATATTTTTCGAATAATTTTCAATTATTTAAACACTTTTATGTTAAAAAAATATTTTTAAATCCGTAAATCGGGAGAAGTTTTTATCTTTCGATGTAACAGTTGTAAAATTGATGAATGTCAAGACTGGTACTTCTTGCTTATTATGTTTAGTAACTATTAAAAAAAAATTAACTTGTTTAAACTATTATTTTCCTGGAAATCATAAAAATTATTATTTTGTGGAATTGATGACACAATTAACGATTGTTGAAAGAAATATATTTTTTTAAGGATATTTGGTAATTATTTAAACAAATTTTATTTGTCTTAACGATTTTTCCCCGGAAAGTGTGGAAAGTTATTATTTTCTGGAATTAATGACAAAATTAACGGATTTTGGGAATTCCATTTTGTTGAAAAGAATATTAAGCAATTGTTTAAATAATTTTCTTCCCAGTAAATCATAAAAGTTATTTCTTTGTGCAACTGCTGACACAAGTAAATAATGTTAGGAGTAATATTTTTTTCTTTAAAATTATTCGCAAATATTTAAATAATAATGAATAATCACTCACTTGCGCCTTTTCATACAGAAAAGTGCAGACCTTTTGTTTCTGAAAATTATTCCACGGTTCAATTTCATTTATATACTTATTAAGGAAAGATCTACACGCAAATTATTTTTAATTTACATGTTTCATTAATCTACGAGGGTGATTTAAAAAAAAGATTTTACTTAACATGCAGCAATTGAATTTGACTGTTTGCGCAAATTATTATTGTTAAAAAAATATATGGTGCATCTTAGATGACAAGAAAATACTTAATAAAAAGCGTCACATTGTAATAGATAAAAAAAACTACTTTCTACATTTAAATTAGTAAAATATAACTGAGGTACCGATTATTAGTAAAAATTTACTGATTCAATCAGTTAAATTAAAATGACTAATTCATTCAGTTATCAGAAAGAATAGAGCCCGGCCGCGGAACTACTTATTGAACAGTAAGATTTTAATTGATGAAATCAATTATTTTTAAAATTTTATATTTCGCATACATTCTGGTCTGCTTTTGAATGAATTTAATTTAAAAATAAGATTCGAAAAAATCCAAAAACTCGACGTTAGCAGATGTTTGTCTTTCCCGAATTTTCCGCAAACCATATAATTTGAGACATTCATAGCGGGTTTCAAAAAATATATTCTTTTGTTAAATAAAATCAAACTTTGCATTTTTTCGGTGTATTTTATTAGGTTTCAAATCAACAAACATTTTATTTCGATGAAGATGTTTTTCCTAACTGTCACTTTCACTGTCACAGAATAATAAATTTTTCTTATTGTCCACGTGATTTAATTAAGTTATGTTCTATTGGCGTCTTTATTACTATTTAAATTAGTTAACATTACGAAATAACCGATTCATCACTTAAAATTCAATAAACTGATTAATTAGTACAATTCTTACTAATTACATTAGTAAATATTATGAAATAATTGATTCATCAGTCAAAAGTTAATAAACTGATATATTAGTAAAATTCTTACTAATTCAAATCAAGAGAGTAGATTTTCCTACGCCTTTCCTGTGAAAAGGCACAAGTGAATGATTATTAATTATTTAAATAAGTTCTGAATATCTTAAACAAAAAAATTACTCTTAACATTCGTTAAATGTGCCATTAATTACGGAAGAGAATAACTTTGCACAAATAAAATGGAAAAAATTGTTTGAATAAATAAGCATTGTTTAAGAAAATAAACATTGTTTAAAATTTTGTTGAATATCCCTAAAAAGTATTACCCTCAATATCTGTCAATTTTCACGACTGAAGAGAAAAAAAAATGGTTTAAAGAAACAATAATTTTGTAAACAATGCAGAATTATTTTTAAAAAACTCGGAAGCTCGTCATTTCTCCAAAAAATAATTGATTATTCAATAATTTATTATTTCTTTAAAATTTCTTAAAAAGTCACTGTACTTTATTTTACAAAAAGTTTATGAAAACGATGTATTTTTCCCCTCCATTTTTTCGAAAATCGAACGATCAACGTCGATCACCGAGAGTATGTATATTATATTATTCTCAATGTTTTTTACCTAACATCAATATATAATATAAGATAATTTAAATAACGCCTTTATATTAAAGAATCTGAAACAAAAAAATAATTGCCAGACTTTGCCTAGATGACTAAATAACTTCTCATTTCACATAAGACTTTTTCATTTTTCACAATTCATTGTTTTTGGTTATTCATTTCTCATGATATGTTAAGGCTAACTGTAATTAAGGTCAAAAATAAAACATGAATTTCTTAACAACATCAATGACAGATAAAAAATGTGAAGTGCAACACAAAATTTATCAAATAATTTGTTTTTAAATCCATTCTTCTCGAAAACTGTAATTAATATTTGGATGGATTAATTTTTAAATGAAAAATATTTTCTAGCACTATAAGCGCATTTATATTAAAATTAAAATATTGAAAAAAATGATTTTGTAAACCAAATTTTTTTTAGAATCGTGATGTATCCTTTCGATCATTTAAAAACAATATATTTTATTATTTAGGATGTAATTATATAATCAAAAAATGGTTTTTGTGCAAAAAGAATCTTTGGAGAGGTTATAGAAAACAAACTTTCTGGGTATTTCTGGATTGTTTTAGAATATAATATATTCTTATAATATAATAGAGAGTTTCACAAGGCTTTTTTTCATATAATGTTTCAAAACTGTCATGGAATTTTCCGTACGACTAACGCCTTTACTAGCATTCAGGGTTAATACGTTACGGGACATTCAGTAATCTAGCCCTAGCGCTATACTTGACAAATTGGATTTAGGGAAAATTCCGTTATACTATTTAGTGCCTTAATTCCATGTATGACCGTTAATCTATATTTATAAAAAAAATGTGAATTCAACTAATATTCATTTTTAAATAACTTTTTTCTCACATCCTCATAATCTAGCAATATGGGATGTAAAAATGGACCATAACATAAAGTATTATTAATTTGATCAAAAAATCTTTTTACAGTTTTCTTTTAGGACAGAAAAGCAAATTCTAAAATTTTTAAAAACATAGGTAAGTCAAAATTTTGAGGTCATGTTTTCGGAAGTTCAGCCCAAGGTGCATTCAGGTTGATAGCAATGATAGCTCTATTCCACGGTACTTATCTACATATGATACTAAAAATAGAACAAACTCAAAATGTATGTTACTAGATTTGATAAAGCGGATTCTGTTTTAACCAGATTATGTATAATTAACTGATAACCTATTGATCCATTTTATTTTTTTTTTAAATTCTGTCTCTTAACTTTGTACAAATAATTAAAAGGCAATATTTTTGAAATAGAGCCAGATTAGGTCACGTTTACAATTTCAGAAAAGGGCCTTCTTATTTTTTATATAGAGTTAAAAATGTTACATCATGGCGATGTTTTATTAAAACTTTATATTTTTCACTTTTTTCATTTTTATAACCGCTTTTAATAATTATATACAGTCCTAAATAAGTTTATATACATATTTTTAGCTAGCAATTAGTTTTCCGCCATTGAATTAGGAAATATCTTGAATAATTGAATTAGTATTTTTTATTAATTTTTAGCGTACCACTTATCACTAACCAATTCTCTAAAATTGTAGTCGTAATTACTTAACTTTTTACAGTTTAGATTCAGACAGGCATTAAAGCATCTTTTTGTGAACGAAAAAAATTATAAAATAAAAATAAACTTCCTGAGACACTCGAGTTAATCATTATTCAAGACAAATCATTTTTACAAAGTTTGCTAAATAATTGCAATTTTTAATGAAAAATCAGAAAAATGTACAAAAGAAAAAAATATTAAAAATCGAAAACAGAACTCTGTTGAAAAGTAGCGCATGAAGTCCCTCAATGTGTATAATTATAGTCGTATCTTGTTATTTTGATTGTACAAAATTCTTATTTTTCGTAACTTTATTTAAACAATCAACAGGCAATGTTTTTATTTCGGAGACAGACTGCAGCACCTTTACCATTTTACAAGATGACCCTTTTATTGTTTCTATAGAGTTGAGAATGCTACACCTTCATATTATTTGATTAAAAATTGCCCGTGGCTACGTGTACCGAAATTTCGATAAGAATAGCCGGATTTTTTCGGTACGTGTAGACATACCCTCAAAAATGTCTACTTTCCACTTTTTCCATTTTTATAACCTTTTTCCAGTTATTATGATAATTACCTAACATGGTATTTTATTGGAGTCAATTTTTATTCGCGATTCAAATTCAAATTACGCAAGTGCGCTAGTTATCGTCAGGCACATAACCAAGTAAACACGAGAAAAATATACTAATTTGATTGAAGAATATTGAAACTGACCTAAAATCACAAGTTTTATCACACGTGGCAAGAGCGAATATTGTAATACAAAAAATACTGGGCCATCTGACGATAACTAATGCAGTGACGATAACCAGTGTTATCGTCACTGAATCACTGAATCTACCTTATACAAACTTATTCAAGTAAATAATTATTCGGGGCAAATCATTTTTAAAAACTTCTCTAAATAATTGCAATTTTCAGCGGGAAATAAGGAATATATTCATTAAATTTTGAAATATTTTAAATATAGCTAATAAAAGCCTAAATTTTGAATTTCGTATTAAGCTTATCGGTATTATCCAGGAAAATTAGTTTTTAAATACACAATAAAACTCAAAAAGGAGATTAAATTAGAACATATATAATTATTTGAAACCAATTTGTTTTGCAATATATTAATAACTAATTGTATAAACAAAATATATATATAGTTTAAACAATTATGTTTCCACAAATATTTTAAAAATCGTATTTTCTGAATTAAACATGATATTGAATGATTTTGTGGAATAGTAAATTCTCTAAAAGCTTTATGTTACTGTTCATAAAATTATTTTTTTTTTTAGTTTCCTTTAAGTTAAGTATGAGTATAGATGGTTTACATCTTTTTTGACCCACTATTAAATAAATCATAAAATTCATAATTAAATTTAAATTCTAAAAGTTTAATTATTATTTAGGTAATTTATAATAATAAAAATAAAAATATTAATTTATTTAACTTTGTGCAATTAGCACAACTTAATTATAATATTTTGAATAATAAAAATAATAAGGCGAGCTTATTTTTAAATTGACGAGAAAATTGAAAGTGACGAAAATATAAAACGTCTGGAACTAAAGAGTACGAAACAATTATTGGACAGGTAAATTCAGCACTTCATCGCGGCGCATTCATGTACCTACATTTTTTTAGCGATTTGGAATATCGAAATCTGCCCTTCGTGATAGAAAAAGGTGTTCAGATATTAAAAAGAAAATATTGTGTTTGGCAAACAAAAATTTTTTGACCAGCGTTGTGATTAATATATATCAACAAAAATAATTCTATTTATCATATTTTATCTTATTGATCCACATTTTCTAATAGGAAACAACTTGAACGAATAAAAATGGTTTGAACAATGAGATTACGTTTTTAACAGAATTTACTACTCTTCGAAAACATTCAATGTTATGTTGAATTCAGAAAATACGATTTGAAAAATATTTTTGGAAAAAGAATTGTGTAAATAAATTATATTTGTTAAAATAATTAAAAAATGGTTAATATATTCTTTCTGTACAATATACAGCCAAAATAATAATTTTATGTATTCTGGTTTCTTTCATTTTTTTAAGTTATCGAAAAAGAAACTGCTTGAGTAAATAAATTCAACAAAAGGTAGCATGGGATACCAATTTGAGAAAAAAAGGTCATCTCTGACTCAATTTTTATCAATTTTGTAAATAACCATAATTAATCGTTTAAATAATTACATAATGTTTAAAAAAATTGTATTCCAAACAATGCCTCACTATCTTATTTAGATCAGAAAATACTATTATTTTTTAAATTTTTCGGGACACTGTCGAAGGATAAGGGTGGATTAAGAAGCAAAGTTATTAGTATCGTTTGATTTAGTAGAAACTCCTGTTCAATCCTTAAAAATCTTGTCCCCATGTTAATCAAATGGGACTTTGAAGTACCCGGTGGTACGTGTTAATATTTTAATTTCGAACAAAAACAACGTCAATAGCATGTAAAAAATATGAAGTGAACTATAAAATGTGTAAAATATTTTGTTTTCAAATTTATTCTGTACGAAAAATGTAACAGATATTTGGGTGCATTTATTTTTTAACGAAAAAATATCTTCAGGCACCATAAGCGCATTGATATTAAAATTAAATGATTGAGAACAAATATTATGAGAACAAATTTTTAAAATCATGAAGTGCCCTTTTGATCATTCCCAAAACAACATATTGCACTACTTAGGATTTGATTATAATACCGAAAAAATGGCTATTGTGTTTGATAGGTAATATTTTGTTGACAAAGGATTTTTGAAAATGTCCAAAATTCTGAGTGAGGATTACACTAGTTTGAAAATTGAGGTCAACTTTTTTTTAAATTTCAATATCGTACACTTTCTTTTGGAACTAGTTAACTGATAGGCATATTGTAAAACAAAACGAATATTTTATATAAGAAATAAATCATTTTTTAATTTTCGCCAAAAAAAAATTTGAATTTTTTGAATCGAAGTTTGACGGAAATGAAACTTTAAGGCATTATAGAAAAAAGTGTATTCAATATTATAATATAAAACAGATTGTTTTTTTTAACGAGATGCCTGTAAAAATTCTATTTTTGGTGATCGACCCCCCCCCCTCAAATGATTCGTTTTCTAGAAAAAGAAATTCCGTATTTTTTTCATATTTTGAGATCAGGCAACATTAACCCGTGCTCCTGGGGTTCTGAAATTGACATGTCGTTTAAATAGAAAAATTCGTTTTCCGAAAAACTTGCTAAAAGGAGTACTTTTTATTATTTTTGTGTGAATTGAAGTTAATAAGTTATTCCTATACAATAGGTGAAAACTTTCCAATTATATTTAAACTAATTTTGAGTTGTTTAAACAATAATAATTTGTTTAAATAATTTTTTGTCTGCCTGTTAATCGTGAAAAGTTATTATTTTTTGGCATAAACGATAAATTTGATGAATTTTAGGAATTTTTTTTATTTAACGTATTTGATAATCATTTAAACAATTTTTATTTTTTATAGCAATATTTGCCCTGTAAATCATAATTTTTTTTATAAATACACAATTAACGAATGTTGATAGTAATATATTTTTTAACGATATTTGGCCATCATTTAAACAATTTTCATTTATTTAATCAATTTTTTCCCTGTAAATCTTAAAAAGTTACTCATATCTTGAAGCGTTTACGCACTTAATAAATCCTAAGAGTAATATATTTTGTGTAAAAGCACTTATAGATTCTTATGTTGCTAACGTATGTTTTTCGAAAAAATATTATAAACAAAATATCTTTTTTTTCAAACTCACTGAACAGAAAAAATCAAACTGTAGATTTTGATTCCGTTCATTCAGAGTTCGTTTCTAAATCAACTCTTCACAAACTTGTAGTCAGTTTGCAAAAGATAATATTAAAAATTATTTAAGCATATTCTAGCTTAATTACTTTATAGGCAATTGATCTATTGAAATTAAAAAAATATATTATTCCTAAATTTGTGCAAGCAATCAGAAGGCAATATTTTGAAAATGGAAGCAGACTAGGTGAATTTTATAATTTCAGGAAGGGGCCTTTTTATTTTTGCGACAGAGATAAAAATGTTACATCATCGCGTTATTTTATAAAAAATTTCTATTTTTCACCTTTCCAGTTTTTATAACTTTTTTTAATTACTATACAGAGTCCTGAATGAGTTTGTATATTTTCAGAAAGCAATTGATTTCTTTCGCTATTGAATTAGAAAATATCTTGAATAATCGGATTAATAACTTTTTATTAATACTTAGTGGCCTACTTATCGCTAATAAAATCTGTACAATTTCCCTAGTAATTAGTTCAATTTTTAAAATTTTGATTCTAACAGACAATAAATCATCTTTTGCGTAAGAACAAAAGCTATAAAATAAAAATGAACTTTCTTAGATACCCAAGTTCATTATTATTCAAGACAAATCACTTTTACAAAATTTGCTAAATAATTGCAATATTCAATGAAAAAATGAACAAATGTACAATAGGAAAAAATTTGAAAATCGAAAACAGAATTCTGTTGAAAAGTAGCGCAAGAAGACCCTGAATGTGTATAATTATAGTTTTATGTTGTCATTTTATGATTGTCAGAAATTCTTATTTTCCTTAACTTCGTTGAAACAATCAACAGGCAACGTTTTAAAATCGAAACAGACTGCATCACGTTTACAATTTTACAATATGACCTCCTTATTGTTTCAATAGAGTTGAGAATGCTGCACCATCACGTTATTTGATTAAAATTGGCTGTGACTACTATTAAAATTGGCCGTGTCTGCGAGTACCGACAATTCAGTGCAAATAGCCGGCTTTTTTCAGTACGTGTAAACACACCCTTAACAATTTATATTTTTCACATTTTCTATTTTTTATCACCTTTTTATAATTTTTATATACAGTTCTTCGTAAATTTATTTATTTGTATGAAGCAATTCGTTGCTTTTCACGCTTGAATTAGGGGAAATATCTCGACTAATCGAAGCTATAATTTTCTACTAATCTTTGGTGGCTCACTTTTCGCTAATCTTGTCTATAAAATTTCACCAGTAATTAGTTTTTTACGTAGAGAGACCTCAAAGTATATTTTTAAAAAAAGCTACACAATTAAAATTGTACATTTTTACAAACTATATCAAATAGTTGCAATTTTCTATAATTTTAATTTTAAGATTGTAAACAATTCTTATTGTTCTTATTATTGTTCAAATAATTAGAAGGCATCATTTTGAAAATGAAAAAAGGCTAGGTCACGTTCACCATTTCTCAAGGTGACCTTCTTATTGTTTCAATATAGAGTTGAAAATGTGACATCATCGCTTCGTTTTATTAAAATTGTCTATTTTTCATATTTGTTATGTTTATAATTTTTTGAATTATTATATGTAATCCGAAATATTACTGTACAGAAGGTATTTAAAATTCTAACAGATATAATTATACATTATGGGAAAAGGTTATCACGGATAACTTGAAAATTATGACATGGAGACATCTTCTACTTATTCAAAAATTGGCACTTATGCCTCGGAATACTTCAATTAGTATTATAAACATTTTTATCAATAAATTATTACTTCTTATGTTATTATCACAATAGGATTTTTTAATCTCATCTGACTGCATTTGTCATCAACCTGTTTTTAAATTTCAATCACTATGAAGGGTAAATAATTTATATTCTTAATAAGAATGTATGTATACAAATGTGCGAATTGATCGTTTTCTCTTAGAGAAGATTATTTTTGTATTACTGCCCGTAATACTTTAATTATGTTAATTAAACAATTAAATGGATAACCATTAAAAAAAATTAGTGACTTAAAAAGATAAATTGTCAAACAAAACTTAAATAAATAAATTTTAAGTTAAAAAAATTACTTTCAGTAAAAAAAACTAACTTTCAACGAAATAGTTACATTTTCAAACAAAGCGATGAATTTTCAAATTAGATTGTAAATATTTAACTGGCATATTTGCATTTTAAACCAGAAAGATGAATTTTTAACTGCAATGACGTATCTTTCATTAGAATAATTAAATTCTTGACCGAAAATGTTTATTTTTAACCAAGAAGCTTAATTTCTTCTAGAAAGATTAATTTTTAACCAAAAAATTAAATAATTAAATTTTTAGTCAAAAATGAATGTTCAACCGAGGAGATGAATTTTTAACTGCAATTATAGAATAATCAAATGGAATAAAAACATTTAAAGAAAAAAAAAGTTTTCAATCAAACAGCAAATTTTTCAACCACACATACATTTTTAATTAAGGTGATGAATCTTCACCAAAAAAATTTATTTTTAACAAAATTTTTAAAAATATTTTTCAACCAAATAATTTTATTTTCAACCTTAAATATGAATTTTCAACTGAAATTATAATTATTTAACTGCAAAACTTGAATTTTCAAGCGATAATATAAGTTTAAAAAAAAAGAAGATTAATTTTCAGAGAAAAATATAATTTTCTACCAAAAAATAGATTTTTCAACTAAATACGCGAAATTGCAACGCAATAGTTGAATTTTCAATGAAACAGGCCAATTTTCAACCATCAATTTTAAACTAGAATAAAACTGATGAATTTTAAACTAAAAGTATAAATCTTCAACTGGAATAATTGAATTTTATGCCAAGATACATTTTCAACCATAAAGATTATATTTCTACAAAAGAGGTGAATTTTCCACAAAGTACATCAAATTTCAAACAAATAGTTGAATTTTCACCAAAAAAGAATTGATTTTTAACAAAATAGTTACGTTTTTAATTATAAATTAATTTTAAATTAAAATGTCGAATTTTCAAATAAAAAAAAATAATGTAACAAAAAATTATCTTTAAAACAAAGCAGTTACATTTTTAACTGCAAAAGATGAATTTTCAACGAACAATGTAAAAAAATGATGTTACAATTCAGAAATATTTCTTTCTTGAAATACTACTTCTATCCTATAAACTGCTATCTATCTATCTATCCTATAAACTGTATAGGGTAGTTACAAATTGTGACGAATCCATTCTGAATGGAAAAGGAGTTCAGAGTTACCGAAAATTCTGTAACTATAGACAATGCGTAAAAAATACCGTGCCGTGTGAAAAATTATCTGTTCCAAATGAAATTATATTTCTTTACCGAAACTCCCTGTCCTAAAATAAAATAGATAATTATTTACTAAAAATCCTTGTTCCAAGTCAGATAAATGAGGATTAAGTGAATAAAGAGCGAAATCCATTTTTTCCAAAATGAGAAAATTATTTGTTCTGTATGTTTGGGCTATTATCAATTCGATTATCAAACTCAAGTCAGTGAAATGAAAGCTCGCAGAGTAACAAATTTGAAAAACGTTTTTCGTACAATAGAAAAAATTAGAATTTTTCTATCATAAAGTATAGACATATTTAAAAATGTACAAAATTAGACTCAAAAGGAACGTTATATTCTGTAAATCTCGGGTTTTTAGGGTGAAATTGTTTAAGTTTCTAGGTGAAGTCAAGTGCATTAAATGTATGGGTTCTACGAAGAATAGGATATCTTTTCGTTGCCATTAAGAATTAGGCTAACTTCATTTACCTAATTTTTCAGGTGGAGTAAATAACTTATTATTTTTCGAAACATTTCCTTCGATTTCAAAACTCTATTATTTTGTATTACAGTTTGTAATGTAATTTAGGCTTCTATAACCATAACTTTCAAAACAAGAAATTTTAAAAGATTTTTATTTCTTTTAACACTTCTACGTGTTTACTAAATTTCATAAAAATTGTAGTTAGCCTAATTCTTAACGGTAACGAAAAGATAGCCTATTCTTCGTAGAGCGCATCGAAATGATAGTTGCACGTAAACAAATACGTGTATTAATATTGAGTATCTAAGAAGATATTTTTAATTTCATATTGCAATAAACATTTTTTGAAGGCATCAGAACAACTGCTAACTAAGATAATCTAAAAAATATATACTTATGCCCTTCAACTGTAGATAAAGTAGAAACCACTTTTCTAAATTGACAAAAATTATTCAAATAATGAAGACTTGAATTCCCGGTTTTCTAATTAAATTCCAGGTCATGTCCCGGTCTTTCCTGGTTTCCCGGTCAAGTCGAATTATCTAGGTATAAGAATTTTCTGTTTTAGACAAGGTCAATTCCAATACATTTAAATAAATTGTGATGCATGAACTCTTCCGTAAACTATACCAATAGATGATCAGATAAATATTTTTTGTCCTCGTGACCCTCAGCTTCACTACTAGCATCACAAACTTAATTGTATGTTATTTCTTCTGGCTGAGTTAAAAAAAAAGATATTGATTAATAGCAATAGGATGTTATACCACAGAAGCAGTCTTAGAATCACTTTTAAAAAGAATCATCTTCTTTGTGTGGTTAACTGTATCCAAGAATAAAGTCGCCCCATCTCAGATTTTGTACCATGATAGACTTTTTCCTACTTCTAGTTTAATCCATCAAAAAATGAGAGCAGTGTGGCAGTCATTTTTTTTCTTAACTACTTCATTGGCGGTGCATAATATGGGGTCAGGTTATGTAAACATGATTTCGTCCCGAAACACGGAAATTTTTTTGGGAAAAGGTGCAAAATATCACATTCCCTTGGATTGGTGATTTCCTGTGCATTCTAGAGGCAAAAGTCTTCTTACAAAAATTACATTGGATACAATTCTGCGTAAAAGTAAAAAAAACTTTTTTCTATCAACAATAGTCTCAGAGTTACGGGTTTTCAAAGAACCTCGATTTTTTCCAATTTTTCGCGAAAAATCACATGTTTTTTTTGTTTCATTGTAACTCGGATCCTGGTGACCAGATCTAGAAATGGTCAACAGGTGAATTAAAGTAAACGTAAATACCTGTAATTTCAACAACAAAAAATTGTCCTAACTGTAATAGATCGAGAGGTAGCATCTGCCAAAGGTGACCTATTTCAACCTGAATTTACAGGTAAATGCCTAGAGTTCAGTTTTTTGCAAATAGCTCGTTTCGGGGTTGTCGTTGAAGAAAGTTCCTAGAGAACGACTACAATAGGACTTAATTTTGCGTAAGTTAAAAAAAAATATTTTTGGTATTTTTCACAAAAAATCCGAAAGTCGTTTTGGTTCGGTGAAAAAAGACCAAAAATAGGTATAATTGGAAGGTCATTACTGGTGAAATTTGGCAGATGCTACCTCGCGAACTATTATAGTTCACCTATTGACCATTTTTCGATCTGGACATCAGGATCCGATCTACAGAGAAACAAAAAAAAAATTTTTGACGAAAAGTTGGAAAAAATCGGGGTTCTTTGAAAAGCCGACTTTGAGACTATTGTTGATAGAAAAAAAGTTTTCTTTTTGTTTTACGCAGAATTGTATCCACCTTAATTTTTGTAAGAAGACTTTTACCTCTAAAATGCACAGGAAAGCACCAATCCAATGAAATGTCATATTTTGAACCTTTCCCCAAAAAAATTTCCGTGTTTCGGGACGAAATCCTGTACATAGAACCTGATCCCATATTAATATTATGCACCGCCAAATAAAGTACTTAAGAGAATAAAATGACTGTCACAGAAATTCCCATCTGAAAGTACCAGATGACTGGACTAAAAAAGGGGTTAAAGGTTAAGGGATCGTGATAAAGTTAATGAGGATCATTGCGTATTTTAATCCTAGATGACTCATACTTTGTTACGAAAACTTCACTCACACACACAAAAAAACATCTTATTTTTTTATTATTTTTCATTTTTATAAATAAATGCAAAACTTAGCCTGTACGTACAGAATTTTTATTCTTTTTTCCCTCACCTGGTTTAAAATGCATTATTGAAGATGTTTACCACAAAAGATAGCTCATTAGTAACAGTTGTCTTTGTTAAAGCAAATTTCATACAAAAGGCTTTTATTGTTGCAAAGAAATCTGTTTTTCTTTCCTACTTTACATCACAGTAAAACTTCTCCAAAAAAAGGGTCCATCTCGGAGAAACCAAATGAAGTTTAGGGCGCTGATTTCACCGATGACGCTGATGTTTTCATCCTGTCTCCACGAGTTGGCACCTTTTCATTTGGTTTCTCCTATAGATGAAAGATTTTCAAGTGGACACGTCGAGTGTATGTAGTATTCGTTTAATACATTTTTATTGACTATCTTAGCACTAGAATTAAGGCTAACTGTTGTGAAAGACGTGACTGATTACAGAAAGACCCGAGTAACGCGAAAACCGAAGGACCTATAGAACAAACGCTGCTACCGATTTTATATTTGCAAAGCCATATGTGGTCGATGAACTATAGTGTCTATTAAAATGGCCTTTTGACTTCATAATCACAAAAAAGGCTGATTAAAGTATCTTATACCAAGGCTACTCACAGTCAAATGTCTCAAGTGAATCACGAGAATATTCTCGAAATTATAAACTGTCATTTGTCGGATTTTCCTCATATGAATTATCAGAATCTGTTTCGGTGTCTAAATATTCATCGCTGCTTGAATCATCTAAATTTGCCGGCTTACAGGCTCTGTATAAGTTAGTCAGATCGATACTACTCAGATGGCTGAATATTTTCTCCAAAAACAAAAAAGGTGCTTCCCATTTCAAAGCTTTTTTAAAAGGTTCCTCGCTCTTGTCCAGCATCCGTAATCTTTTTTCCCTCTTTTCATACGAGATTTCAAAACGTTTGCATATTCTGGAAACAATTTATGATATTTTTGAAACTTCATATTCTCTGTTATAATTTTATTTGCTGCGTAGGTAGTCAATTTATTTTCGTTTCCTACCAAAATATCCAAATAAGATACGCCTTTTGTGATTTGAGTTAAATGAATTGTTTTAATTTCTTTCTTATAACAATTATAATAAAGTGATACCACTGAATCGTTTGTTAAATCCAAATTCTGCTCATTAATGTCTTCATTACCAGCCTCTTTCCTTGCTATCTCTTTTGCAATAGAGAACATCATTCCTAAATATAGCCGAGGATTCCTCTCATATATGCTATCACCATTTTCGTCATAGTAGTCTTCATAAGGTCGATTGCATATTGATAAATTCTCTGGCTCCTCTGAGTCTAACAGTTCGCAAAACACGAATGTTGATCTTTTTTCTCTAGGAATATAATCAGTCCAGTGAGCATCTGTGCGATTGCATTCATAACATCTTTTTGCAATTTGAGAAATTATATTTCTCGCACTCTTGCAAGCAGTGTTCCCATTCCTATCTAGAGCATTAACGTTCACATCATACTGTAATAAAAGATCGACTGCCTTTTTGTTTCCTATTTTCACAGCGTGGTGTAAAACAGTTTGCCCTTCGGGGCTTACCCAAGCATTAGGATCAGATCCATATTCTAGGAAGAGTTTAATTTTATCAGCTTCAGGCACATATTTCCAATCATCGTAACTATACTTCTCTGGATGTAGCACACCTATAATGTAGTAAAGTGGTGTTATATCTTCATCGTTCCTGGGATTTATATCTGCGCCACAACGCAGGAGAAGTTTAAGCATTTTTGCATCTGTCATGCCTTTGAGTGCATAATGCATTAAAGATTCTCCCTTTAAAGTTCTTAATTTAAAAAACTCGCCTTTTCGGAGGAAAAACTTTAAAATGTCTATATTTCCTGCTTCTACAGAATGATAGAACGGTGTTAGTCCTTCGGGACATACTGAATTCAACTCAGCACCGTACTCAATCAGTTTATTTGTTATTCTTTCGTGGCCATGTTTAATAGTAGAGTGTAGAGGAAAATGAGTTTCATCACTATTAAGGCGAACCGAGAACCCGTTCTTCAAAAGAATCTCAACCATATCAAGATTTCCCTTCATAATTGCAACTTGCAGAATATCCTGACAAGGAAAATTTCCATAGTTGATATCAGCACCAGCTTCTAGAAGTGTTCGCACAATTTCCACATTATCTTCATAAACAGAAATTAGGAGGGGAGGATGAACATCATCAGAACTTTCATTAACATCGGCTCCATACTTTAATAACATATCGATTACACTTTTATTTGCTGCTTTTGCGGCAAACTGAAGTGCCTTTTGAACATTTTCATATTCGTTACATAACGGAAAATTTGAAATATTTTCACAACTGAAAACATATTCGATGCACTTTGAAAACTTACGGTATAATGAACGAAGTTTTATTTTAACATCAGCGTCGTGGAGTAAAAGTAGTTTCACAATCTCGTATTGTCCTCCTTTAGCAGCAACAATAAGGGGAGTAGAAAATTGGTTAGATTTATTCAAATTAGCAAGTGCACCATTCTTTAGAAGCAAATCGACAATGTCTTTATGTCCTTTTTGGGCTCCTTTCTCTAGGAGAGTTCCGACAATTTTCTCATGTCCATAGTAAGAAGCTACGTAAAGGGGAGTGAAAGCTTCTTCTCATTTAATGATCCAGTGACGACCTTTTTGAGTGAGATCAACTATACCGTAAGTTTCTAATATTGAATTACATTCTGTCGTCAATTCAAAACTCGTATGTCCCACAACATCAACGGGAATATCGTATTTTAGCAAAAGTTCTAATATATTCTCATGTCCTTTTTGTGCAGCAATATGGAGAGAAACAAAACCTCGGCCAGTGGGACAATCTACAGGAACACCAATCGTGCCCATTGTCCACTGCAACATGGATAGGCGTGTAACCGAGTTCTCCTGCTGGGATGAAGAGGGAATTAAACGAGCCATAATATAGAAAAATTTTGATCATTTCTTTATGCCCTTTTTGAGCAATCATGTGTAGAACGCTATAACCATCTGGAAATTTTGAAGTCTCAAATGAAAACTGACGAGGATTTTTCGTGGCTGTTCAATCTGCCTCTTGTTTTAATAGAAGTACGACAATATCTACTTTCCCATTTACAGTAGCAATATGAAGTGGTGTCATTCCTGTTCTTTTAAAATGTTGATTAAAATTTACTTTTCTGAGTAAGAGCAGTTCAATTATCTCTTTCTTCCCTGTGGCCGCAGAATAATAAAAGTACATTATGCCACTGATGTTATCTAGCGACAAAGGTATAGTATTTTCAAGACGTTTTTCATTAATCGCTCTGTTCAAGATATTATCAATTGTTGACATATTTTGTTTCTTGAAGGCATAACATAAAGGAGTCTGTGAAAACCGATTTTTTAAATCATATTTTGCACCGTGATCCAAAAGCCAAGAAACAAATTGAAAATGGCCCATTCGAGTAGCAATATGTAAATCTGTGTCGCCATCTTTTGATGTTTCATTCAAATCGGCTTTTCTACTCAGAATTAGAGGTAATATATTTATATTGTTGCATTTTGCTGTAAAATGAAGGAATGTATAACCATTTCTTTCACATTTATCATTAATATTTGATAGATCGTGCAAAACATAATCAAAAACTGGAGAGGCTACTTCATCGAATGGGAGTCGTTCAGCGATAGAGAAAAATGGTGATAACTTAGTCTTGGATAATGGAAGTTTGTAGAGTTGTCTCTGAATCAACATTTGAATTATCTTAACATCTCCATGCAGAGCAGCTAATTCGAAAATCTCTTTACCACTAAATGTGTCAATAATTTGAAAACCCAAGCTTATCAGCAACTTAGCTGTTTCTATGTTCTTTCTTTGCTGCGCATTGCAAATTAGATCGAATCCTGGGGACCACTTTCGAAAACAATTTAAAGGCGAACCACTAGTGATGAGTTTAATTTCTTCCAGATTTCCTTTTTCCACGGCTGAGAATAATTCTTGTTGAATTTTTTTCTTCATAGTTTAATTTTCTTATAAACTTGATCGAGTATCCGCAACTTGTTATGTGAGATTTACTTAAAATAATGAGAGGCGTTCTGCCTGAAACAAAAATAGATAATCCAAATACGTGTTTGTCATAGAAAAAAAAAATTTATTTACATTTTTCTTCTGATCCGAGAAATTTTCTCTAGTGTCAGAATAATGGCTCTTTTGATTAATGGAATTTACTCTTAAATTTAAGGTTACAAGAATTTTATTTGTCTTGAAAAAATTTTTTTTCAGCAAACATTATCCTTTTGCGACAAACTTAATCTAAACATGCAGTCAAATAATTTTATTAGTGTAAAAAATATTCACGAGGTTCAAAACAATACAGGCAAGAACACGATGTTTGGACTTCCGTTTCCGGCATGAAAGTGTAAAGTAGCGGGAATTGTGGTTGCTGAGTTTTTTCGATAATTGTGGTGAAATTTGAGGT
>JAAAKG020170681.1:0-27511 GCA_010014905.2 Druon quercuslanigerum | reverse complement strand
AATAAAAATTTATTTATTTTTATAATTTGATATGAAAGCTCAAATTTGAAAAAAGATATTAAATAAAGATCATTAGAATACTTTAGTGAAAGTTATAGTTAAATGCTCCTCATATTGTGAAATAATTAATTAATTAATAGCTGTATAATATTTTAAAAATATTTAATCATATAAAGATTAAAATTTAGTTTCTTTAAATTAGGTGGCATCAATTGATTATTTATTCTAAGGTTATATAATTGAATATTAAATATAATTTGCATAATAAAAGTTTTTTATTTATATTAAAATATCCCTATTTCAATTACATAATTTTTAAAATGATTCTTATGTTGTGAAATATGTACCTGCAATCAATTTTTAGATTCATATATTAATGTGTTTTATTTTTTTATAAAATTAGTATAAAAGGTTGCTGATTGATAAAATTTTCAGCAATAATAGTGAAAATGAAAAAAGTAGCATAAAAATGATTTCAAGGTCTAAATTAGAATTATAGTTTAATTTTGTAATTTAATATTGGCCATAGTTGTATAATAAATGTTTGTGTGAATTCTGATTTCGAAATTATTTGCGGATATATTTTTATTTTGCTGGAATAACTTGAAATGTTATAAATAACTTAAATTATCTGAAAAATATGAAATACAATTTATTTGAATGATTCACTGAAAATGTTAAAAGTTAAAACTTGTTAAAAGTTTTTCTCTGTATTTAGAAAACAAAAGTCATAATTTTTATTCGACTTTAATTCACAATGTCTCATTTTATTAGTTTCATGAGCTAATTTTATTCGTGCAGTTTTGATTAATAGATAAGGGAGTGGAATATTTTAATCATTTTTGATAAAAATGTATTTGTCCTAATTAAAAATTCCAAAGCATTGTTAGTATTTAAGTGTTTCGTTGAAAATACAACTTTTTTGTACAGAATTAACCTTTTCGGTTGGAATAATTAACTATTTAGATAGAAATTCATTTATGTTGTAAAAAAGCCATTATTGTTCCAGAACAGATCATTGTTCTGCTGGAAATGCTTCTAAATTTTATATCTTTGGATTTACTTATTTTCCATTCGTATTATCTCCCAATAACCGCCCCCCACCCTCGTTCATCACGCCTCTCGTAATTAAAAATTCATTACACAACTATGATTGAAAGAGTAGCTAGATTTTATAGGTATGGCCAAATAAACCTTGAAATAATAAAAATTATCTTTTAAAATTTATCTTTTAAAATTTATCTTTTAATTATCTTTTAAAAATTAACGAAGACTTTTTTCGAACGATATCTTTATCATTGCCGGTAAATGCTTTTATTCCATCCATACATTTTTACTTCATAATTGGGCTGTAATGAATAAATCTGAATGTCATGTGTCTTAAATTTTTAAAATTGTGTAATGGAAACATTTCTAAGCCCCTGATAGGTAAATTTGTATGAAGGTTATAAAAAGGTATTCTTGATCAATAATTAGTAGGATGCGCTTTGCTTAATGACACAAAAAAAAAAAGTTAGAACGAGAATTTGTATGAACATTCTGTTTCATAAATTAAATGTTGATGATTAAGACAAGAATTATTTCATATGGTCATATTTCTGCCTATTTATAGTCACATTTTCGCATGTAATAAAAGACTATATTTGGGATTCGGAAAAATAGTTAATTTTAAGGTCATGGCGAGTCGTGAGCTTTTTAGAATGAATAGCGAAAATTCCGAAAACTTGCAACATAGTTTAAAATTTTGCATCAATCTTTCTCTTTTTTTCTTAAAAATATAGTTTTTTACTTGATTAGTCTACAATTTTAACAAATGGTTTATTTAATATTATTCGTTTTTACTTCAATTTTTATATCAGTATTTCCAAATGCGCATTACATTTAAGTCAATGCTGGATTGTATTCTTGATCGTATTGTCGTTGAAAATGATCTTAACGTAGTTAAACATAGGCGAAATATTGTAACAATGATAAGATTCTGTTCAAAATTTCCGAAACCTGTGATTCTTGAGAGTTCTTCATAGTAATAATCTGAAAACATAAAAATATATCTTCGACGTGGAAAAAAAAAAAAATATTTTATTTATTTATGACTCTATCATGTTGCCAATCCGCATGAAAAATTATTAGGACATTTTCTTCAGAAAATATTTAAGTTCTGTTTGCATAACTAACAGGTTCACTGCAAATTATATAGCAATCAATAAAAATATTCTTCAATATTATATTAGCCCATGAAAAGACAAGTGAAAGAGAATGTCTAGATATGTAATTGAAAACGTGTCTTATTAAAGTGTACTTAACTAATATTAATTATTCGAATATCTATTATGTCATATCTGTAAAATCCAACACAAGCATCTGTATTACAAGACATGCCTAACAACAAGTGCTTAATAAATCGTTCAATACTTGTAAAGTGTTACCTGCAAATTACCCATGCCAATTGTAAGGAATGCGGAGATTTACAGATATTAATTGTAAAAAGTTTTGACTAAAAAAATAATTGGTTCAAAAATATTACAACTTACAAACAAGTCGAGCAGTAATGCGACCTTTTTAATAAAAACTATTCCATTCTTAACAAAATAGATAAATTTTCAACGAAATAGTTAAATATTCGACAAAACTTGTAAATTTACGATTCAGAAAGATGAACTTTTAATAAAAAATACAACAGTTTCTTTTCCATTATATATTAATAATAATAAAATATATTATATATATAGTCAGGACGTTTAATTTTTATTCATAGGGAATATGATGATTTTAACTTTAGCATACAATGCAAGCCATTGTGTATCTGTCTATTGCAAAAAAGTTATGCACAGGTGATTTTTACTCGGTTTTTAAATCTCCCGCGATCGAGATATTGCGCTGATTGGTTCAAGTTTCCGAGACTCAGAAAACGTGCGCAAAGACGTATAACCTAATTATGAAAGAAGGATATGTTCCCCAGGGTTCAACGCGCATTTCAGATAAATAATTAGTTATGAATTCAAAAATGTTATCAATTCAAAAATAATGTTGGGACGTGCATTACGTGTTTAAAAAAAATTAAAGTTGGTTTTCACTAATGTAACGGGGCATGAGCGATATTTGTCGTTTGGCAAGTGTCAAAATCGTTGTGCTTCGAACTTAATTAATTAATTAATTAAAGTGAATATCTGCAGGTTGGAAGTGATTAATTGGTAATAAAATATGCTGTTTTACTTATTGAATTAAATATGGGAGTCAAACGCTTTTGACGACAAGAGTATCGGTTAATATCATCAACTGTAAGTGTCATTTTTTTAAAACAATCACTGCAAATACTAGTGCTCGGATTGATTTATGTTTATAACAAATTTGATGCATACCAATTATTGCATTATACCTTGAACGAATAATAGCTATTCACAAGTGAGATAAGTACTTTCATACTTTTAAAACGTAATATATCGTAAGTTTAATTCAATTCTTAATGCTTTTTTATTTAGAATTTTTTTCTTTTTCACAGATTAACAAATTTATAAACATAGCTACAGCAAAAAAAGATATAATTCGTATATGTATAAAAAAATGGAACGATGAACCTGCGAATCAAATGATGAGAGATGAGAAGCGGCCAGTTATTCTTATAAACTGGGTGTCCAGCGACCTCAAAAACCTGGATTTCTCCTGGAACTTTTTATGAGAACCTTAAGTTAATTTTTGTTTCTTTTGAAATAGTTATTTTATTGAAATACAAAAAGTAATTTAAATATTTAATCTTCTAAAAAAGGAGCACCTCATTTAAAATAAATCTTGCTACTAAATTTTTTTTATTGGTCTATATCTTTTATTCATTACAGAATAAATACAGAGATTTCTAGGCATTTTTTGTGCATTATACCAATTATTTTATACATTTAAATGAACAGGTTTTAATATTGTAAATAATTGTGAATCAAATTAGGGTAATACTTTATTATTGTTAACAAGTATTGTGGTTTAAACAATTTATTTTAATAGTTAATAATATTCAATTTGAACAATGCCAGAAAGTTGCCGTTTTTTGTTGTTGACATTTTTAACTTTTTGGCCAATTTCCAACTCGAGTGAGGAGGGTAATTAATTAATGTTTAAAAAATATGTTTTAAATAATTTTGTCTTATTATTATTATACTTAATTTGATAAATGCTAGAAATTTGCTGTTTTTTTTCTGGAATTTTCCAATTTTTGTCATCTTTTCACATAGTATAGTAATAATTAATGCAATTTAAACATAAATATTTCTAGAAATGTTAGGAAAATTTCGACACATTTAAGATACTAAAGTAACTGAAATTTACGAAATTAGGTTGCTGAAAACGAAATTCAGTAACTTTTATAGTAAATGTACTAAATTTTTCTTTAACTTCAGAAGCGGTTTCTGACAATTGCGAATATTTTCCTAAAACTCCTAAATGGTAAAAGAATTATTTAGGTTATCATAACCAAAAAAAGTGCGGAGTTGCGTGCGAACGGCTCGCATCTCGAGCGCGTTCGGTCAGCAGACGAAGCATGGACGTTCAGTATCGGGTAATCGGCGTGTTCGACAGATTTTATTAGGATTTTTTACGTAAGGAGGGCCCTTTATTCATGTGCATAGTTTTTCTCAACATCACATGCCAAACAAACCTGGTGAGTAAAAAACGAAACTAGCTAACTACCATTTTTTTTAAGTCGGGGAATTTTAAACTGGCTAGTAGAATAAATTTGAAATTTTTTCGATTTTAGTTGAAAGTTATGTTATTTTGTTTATACAAGATTCTAGGTTAAAAACGTTACATGATTAAGATTTCACTTTTTGAATATTAATATGGACAGGGAAAATGAAAAATAGGGTAGGTGAAAATAAAGTCTTTTTCGGGTAAAAACTAAATTGCTTATTAATTTTTTTTTATTTAAAAATTCATCTCTTTCAGTAGCAATTTTATCTTTCTTGGAAAAAATGCTACTGTTTGCTTGAAAGTTAATCTTCTCCCTGTTAGAGGATTCAACTTTTATTTTTAAAATTTTGCTTGAACTACTTCGTTTGTGCTTTTATGGGTGTTTTTCGGGTTACTAAATTAAAAATGAAAAGGAAAATGGCACCAAAAATACAAAAAGTATCTAGAAAGTGGAAGTACTGTAATGGTATTATTATAATCATTTGTGGATTACGTGAGTAACGGATAAAGTTAATTTCCACAAGACGCAGATACGCTGATACGAAAGTACAGTACCGTCCCACGAGGCACAATGGGCTACGGAAAATGTTGACCGAAAATAGTCCAATGTACTTTTCTTGGACGAAGAATTCTTTTGGGCATGGGTTCCCATAAAAGGTGTCTGGTCTGCTCCTGGTTAGCGTTTCCTCCAGGGAATTGTTAAACACCCCATGAAGATGGTATGGTTTTGGCTGTTTAGAGCTTTTTACTGAGAATCTTAAAGCTAAAAAAATGCTCGAAAGCTACAAACATGGTCTTCTGAAGTCTGCAGAGAAGAAGTTTGGAGCCAACAATGCAAATTGGATCCTTCAAGAGGATAACGAACCCAAACATCGCAGTCGCCTATGCACGTTCCGGAAATCGAAAAATAGCATTACGATCTTGGACTGGCGAATCTCCTGATGCGAATCCAATAGAAAATGTGTACAGTTTCGTGAAGAGGAAAATTTCAGGAAGGCGTGTATTCACCCTGAATCAGCTCTGTTGAAAAATTAAGGAGGTATGGTTTCAAGGAGGTTTTCTTCAAAACTTTCCGAGTAAACGCGTTTTTTCTTGTAGAATATATTATAGTTTATATCTGCAAAAACTTAGGAGACTATATTTGATTCAAAAATAACTATTTTGTGTAAAAACGTGCAAGAAATTTGATGCAATCTATAGGCAATCGCGACTTTCATTTATATTTCTACTAAAATTGAAGAAATTTAAATGATATCAGAGTCAAATTTAAATTCCTATTTAACGTCCAATAATCAAGTTAATGTACAAAATTCCTAAAAATAAAACCAAGAATCTGACTACCAAATTTGGACAACCACCGTAAAATGTTTCCATTTAAAAAAATAAAAATTTCTCCTGAAGAAGAATAGAAAAAAATTTTCCGTTCCTTTCTGGACAAAAATAAAAAAAGAGGAAAAAAACTGAGAAGGACAGCCAAATCCCTTTCCTTCTCTCTCACGGCAAATTCTTTGTTTTATTTTTTTTTAATGTTTTTAATTTGTTCATAATGTTTGCAACGAATTACTTTAAATTAGAAAATATATTATTTTAAAAAGTAGGCAAATTTGAAAAAGGTGAAAAAGAAGGCTAAATGGTGGATCAACTGTATGATATTTATTAATGCTTCTGCATTGGTTTCAAGTGTTTCAAATCTCCTGCTTGCTTTACTTGATAATTTATGGATTGAAACAATTTTTCAGAAGCAAGATTTCCTCCTAATACGAACGCAAAGGAATCTACTCCACTTTTTGCTAATGCTTTTGAAAATACATTTATAACTATTTTTGCAAAACCTTTTCCTCTACATTTTTCAATTGTATAAGTCACACAGATTTCTCCAAATTCTCCTTGCAAGGTCCAGGAGACGAGTTCGTTATTCTCTCTTGAAAATAGCCCCATTCCTCCATTCAATCTCATCCTCTCCATGAGAAGATTCGTTGTTAGGTCTGGACGTTCCAGTTCCCGAAAAGCCCACGTAAAATGGATCAGAGGCACGTGAGATGGATTTAAATTGTTTAAATAATATCCTTTAGGAACCCTAAAAAAATTAAAATTAAATACTGTTAAAATTCATCATTTTTATTTTGTAGTTTCGAGACAAATCCTTTATTTTCGGTCAGCTGCCCGTTTGTTTATATGTCAATCAGATGAATATTCGGATCAAAGATAATGCCGATTTAGAAAAATCTCATATGTCAAGATGACATGTAATACTCCGAATGTATGTCCATGTAACATTAAAAGTCGTTAAATATTTTATTATGAAACAAACAAAAAAACAATTTCTTTTTATAATATAAATATATAGAAACAGGTATAATTGACGCTAATCTATTACCAGGCTTTTAGAGTCAAATAACAAAACAAAAATTATTTGAGACAATTACCATAGTCGCTTACCGCCTATTTCTACTATTTTTTATTGCTTACTTTATACAGTCCCAAATTTGGAATTGTTAAGTTTTGAAGATTTCCAGTATTAAATCAAATATACTGAATTTTGCACTTTTCAGCTTCACGTTCTTTTTTTTAATATTACATAACTCATTTCATAATTTTTTAATTATAATTATTAACTACTACAGTCATTGACTGTAGTATAAGAATCACTCAAATCAATGTAAAAACTAAAGAAGCTCTTTACAAAAAAAAATGTATTCCCTTCGGTTTCAAAAACATATGCCTTCACTCTGCATGTTTCAGGCTTTGAGGTTCGCAAAAGTTTCGTTAAAAAAGTTAACATTTTCGGTAGAAATTTTTGCATCAAAAAGAGCAGCAACATCTGCTCCGAGTTTTGGGTATCCGACTCTCCAGCCTAATTTAAATTCGATCATGCTAAAGTTTTCATAAACTGAAAATGATCTTACCGAATGTGGACTGCAGCGGATTCTTCTTTAGACCTGAACATAACGTTTCCAGGTTTATTCCACTCTACTTCTATCCCCTTTGTGTGTCTTAAAGTCTCAATAACAGAATGAACAGTGGAAATAATACGTGAACTGATTACGAATGGGAATCTAACTCCTGCGTCCCATTTAATGATTTCAGTTTCTGTCAGAGTCTTGTATAAAAGGTGTTCGTAGCCCACGCGGGCGAAAACTACCACATGGTAAACTGAAAACTAAAAATTCATATTAGAAAAGAAAATGACAAGAATAAGCGTTACAAATCATGGTTATTTTCAGATTTTCTTGCCTAGTGACTACACAGAGCAATACGAATATGCAATATACTTTTATTATAAAGATACTTACAGAAGAGACGGCCACAAAAATTCCAGAATTATAGTCTCCTCTTGGGCAATAAATTGTGTGCTGCAAATTCGGTTCTTTCGATCTCCACTTAATGGCAGTTTGAACGAAATAGTAATACTAAAATATACTTCCATTTAGAACCTACATTTACAATTAGATGAATCATAGATATTTCATTTTTTTACTTACTTCTAAGTAAGCAGGCCAATCTTTTTTTAATGTTTCTGCAAGTAGTGGCCATTCTTCAAGTTCCAAGGGAAGCAAAATATCAGCAGGATGTAAGATCTAAACCAATTGTTTTGTGGATTTAAAAGAAAATTAGTAAAAAATAAAAATGAATATTTATTAAAAAAATGTATTTCAAACCGCAGAAGAGTGGCGGAACTAGGTAATAAGGGTACCTATTACCCAGTTCTCTACCACCCCTGAGCTCTCTCAATTGTTTTTAAAGATTTGTTTTGAAAGACCATAAAATCATATGCTACAATCTTCAATGATCTTAGATTTTGCCGACCATAAAGAAAAGGCTTTGAAAATCAGGTATTTTATTCATGAAGACCTTTACTGATAATCAAAAGCAAATTTGTTTACCTGGTTCCGATTTGATACTCGAGGTGCTTGTGGATAACTCGACGAAAATGGTTCGTTATGATGAGAAAAAGCACTGAAATATTCAATGGAACGCTGATGGCCCCGTGAACCTAGTTGGAAAAACCATTAGGTAACAAATTCATCAATTTTTAATTCTTGATACTGTAGAAAAATGCCCACTATTGCGGTTTAGTTGTTGGGGAATGTCCTTCTTAAGGGTAAATCTTTTAGTGGAGTGAGTTATTTTTCACATAGTCGTTTGAGATTCTCCTATGCTTTATATGGCAACATTAAAAGGTGTTTTCGCTCTTTTGAATAAAATGTATTACTATCGTTTTAACATCACTTGTCAACTTTGATATAGTGAATTTTAAAATCTCGCAAAGTTTATGAGAGTTATTGAAACATCTTCTTCATTTGTACAAAGAAAAATATTAGCTTTGATGGCTAAAAACCACTATATTAATTTTTGATAAGCAATCCGTGTTTTCCCTGTTTTAAAAAAATATTATATTAAATTCTTATTCATTTTTATCATTTGTTCTAACAAAAAGTCTCGCAGTGTTCATTACCTCCAGCAACATAACGTATTCATAAATTATTGCTCAAAAAGAAAGAAAATTTTGACTTACAATAAGGCCACAAAATTCGTTAAAACATATCAGCAGGTTGACACAAATTGCTTCATATCGAAGCACATATCCCAAAACGTTGCATTCTACGTCAAAGAATAATTGAAAAGGCAGTTTCATACCTCGACCACCCCGTACTCTGAGGAATTACTTTTTCGGCCGAAAAAAGAATTTAAATTCGGACCTGACCACGGTGAGGAGGTCAAAGGAGTCTGTTAGGTAGCGACGACCGCATTTTCTTGTAACAAATTTTCGTGCGACTAAGCTATGAAATGCCGGTACAGCTTTGTCGAGCGCGCCACGTAAACAAAAATACAATCAAATGCCTTGTCAATGATTATGAACACACTCAATCGCAAAATAAACGTGATGTGTATTAAATGTTTTCAAATTTATTAACATTAATTCATTAGTCTAAATATATCCTTTTATGAAAAAAGTCGTACCTAGCTCCTTAAAAACTCAAAAGATGAGAATTTTCAATTGTTAAATCATAATGGAGGAAATTTGAAGTTAGTAGCAAGTGAAATCAATTCGCTCGTTAAAAATAAAAGTTGCGCACATTCTGTTCATATTTACTTTTAAATAAATATGACAACTGTCAATATGCCTTTCGTCTATTTTGCGTTCAAGTGTGTATTCTCTTCACTGAGAAGGCCTTTCCTTTATTGTCGTTGCCTTAGCTTGGAGTCTGTTATTTAAAAAAAATTAGGAAAAAAATATGAAAGCATGAAACGACGGTTCTAGAAAAGTATCTCTGCCACTGAATATGGAAATTGTCGAAAAAGTTGTAAAACAAACTTTAGGATCCATAATTAAGGAAATACTTGGGAGTAACTCTGGTGATACTAATGACGGGGCGACAAAACAAGCGGCATAAAGAAGACGAGAGAGGAAAGAGGTTGAGGTCCAACAAACTCACACAGCTAGGTTCTTCAAAGTCATCTGGAAGTGGATATAGTCGCCCAGCCGTACCCTATAGTCTAACTCGACGACAGTCAAACTGAAGGGATTGAAAAGGAATTAGAGAAGAAAATCATTGAGGTGCAACTTGGAGAAGTCATCTCAAGATTTAAAAACTGCTGCATTGAAAATGATATTTTTAGCGTCATCTATTTGACCAAAGTATCCCAAACTCAAATGATAATATCACCAACGGTCACAGGAAAATATCATTGTAACTGGTAAAGGTAGGTATAAGTTTTTTTAAAAATAGATTTGAAAAAGTTATTCGCCGAGAGGTATTCTAAGAAAATTACTCTAACCACATTTTTCCACTCAAAAATTGCTTCAATCGTCAATCAAACGAGATGCTCGATTGCATCGTCGAAACAGAAATGACATGAACAATGAGCACATCTTAAGCCGTTTTCTCATTTAAAACAAGTCTTTTATGCATTTTTTTGAGGTGCAGAATTTGTTTCGAGTTATTTTCCTAGATTACCAGTGTCAGGTTTGGTTTTCTCATACTGAAAAATCTTCCCCTACACTAATTATCCAAAATAATAAGTAAAAAATGAAAATTTAGACCCTTCGCAAAATATTTTTTTAAATCAACTTTACAAAAAAAACTTATATATCAATTCGCGAAATCTGAATACGCAGGGTGAGTACACTTGCCGAGATTGACGCGCTAGAATGAGTCACAATTATGTAACCAAAACCTCTCCAGTGCAGTAAAGCTGGCGGTTCGGACTCTAGTATTTCTGTAGAACCAACAGCAGTACATAAAAGAATAACAATCCAATACCCAACTATGAAAACGGGAGGATGGAAGGTTATTGATGTCTATGGGAGTGGTCAAGGTTTCCCAATTTGTAATAACTGCAGAGGTAGGAATGGCATGGAGGCTCAAGAAGATCGAATACAGGCCTCGCTATAGGTTAAAGAGGATCAATATGAAATTCTTTTTAAAGACCAAACAGCTTCGAATTTGTCTTCGGAAAAGGTGGAAGAAACAACTAGAAATTCAAATGAGCATTAGATATGCCCCCTCCACATTCTGGATTTTATCCAGATAAACTTCCGCAACGTTAAAAGAACGTCTGCTATCTTAAGCAGATATTTGACAGCGAAAGAAACGTATTTTGCCTTAAAATAAGAACCTTGGGCTTATAAGGTGTAATTTAGAAGATTAGGTAACAAGAATATGTAAGTCATTTATGATAGTTCTGTGAAACAACTAGGGAAGCACTTCCTGTCAGTGGCTATATAACTAATATTAAATTACCATAGCTCTTTTCTAGAGATTTTTCAGGAATAAAGATTGAGCACCATTTAGGAGGTGGTCGCTAACCTATAGTTATATAGTACTCATATCCGTTGCTCATCGGATGTAATTTAAATGCATACTATTCGACCAGGGGTATTAGGGACATCGACCACATTGGTGAGTCAATATTAGATTACCTCTTAAGTAGTGATATAAGTTTATTGCATTTAAGTAATACATCTACCTTTGCTACATCAAGATGTCGTGTTGTAATTGATTTGACCTTGTGTTGGACAGGTACTAGCGAAGTGCTCAAGAGATGGCATGTATATTTAGATACGTCCCCATTAGATCATAGACAGATATGTTACTTTTCGTCAGATGATATATTTAAAGTTTAAAGATATAGAAACCCTGAAGCAGCCAGACAGGATATTTATAGGGAGGATCTCAACAGTTTCTGAGTGCTACATCGGGCAGAATCAAATCTATCAATGAAATGGAATTTGCTGTAAAATCTCCCAAAAAGGTATCCTCGACGGAATCTTCGAGTGGTGAACCTGAAAAAAGTTCATTTGACTCCTTTTACGAGGCCTAAAAACGGGAATTGGGTTATTCTTGTTACAAAGCTGGGTAAGAATACCTTGTTTAAGACAAAATCCTTTAGACTGATAAGCTTTATCTAGGACTTTATCTGGACTTTGATGGAAAGATTAATTTATAACGCAAAACCCTCTCCATCGTCATCAATTTGTCTCTTTATGCGAAAAGGTGAAGTAATAATGACAGCGTTTCTATAAGGACAAAGTAGCAAGGAGATGCTCAATCGGAATTTTACACTCTAAGACTGCGAACGGATATTCATTGAGTATGCGGCTCAATGTGACCCCCCCCCTCTTCAAGCCATGGGTGTAGAGTGATCGTGCCTGTGGCACTTTAGCACCTGGGTGTTACGAAGGTGTTTTAACGGCCTCTTGAGGACATCGGATGACCTCCCCGAGTAATAAGTCTCACCCCCAGATGCGGAGCTCTGCAGGGGCGGACCTTTTCTTTCCCTAGCTGCTCGTGAACACAACAATGGATCATACAAAATCTACTAAAAAAGAATAAGATGATGGCGGAGAGGGGAGAGGGGTTGGGTCTTAACGGGTCTAACATAACTCTTTTATCCCAATCTGTCTCACCGGAAAGCCAAACCCAGGCGGCGTTTGTGCCCCCAGCTCTCCCAGAAGCTGGGGGATTGATGGTCCCTCTGAGTGAGGCCATGGGAACAGGAACGACCAATCAGTCCCCCAATAAAAAACGCTTTAACGGATTCAAGAAAAGGAAACTGAAGAGGCAAGCGCAGCCGGCTAGTAAAGCAGCTGTGGTATCTGGCACACTGGCAACTGCAGTGCTGATAACCAGCACTAAGGCTAAGAAGCAGAGAAGTGGTTCGGATGCCACCCCACCTATGGGAGCTAAGCCTGTGAAAAGGTACAAGGTGGCCCAACAACTGACGAGCAGGGAGTTTTTAGGGGCTGGTTTAACGGCCGCTCAGAGGGCTGACCCCCTGGCGGTGGTGGTGAAGGATACGAGCTACCCGGACTCATTGCTCACCACAGTGCAGTTTGAACTTTTTAGGGAAGCTACCTGGAGGGCGCTTAAAAGAGTGTCCCCAGATCAATGGCCAAAAATTTAGAGATCCTGATTTTTGGCTATTGATCTGGGGTCTTTGTATTTGTGGCAGCCGACCCAGCGGCTAAAGCTTAACTGAATAAAGTGGTGGTCGATACAAAGCCTTGGGAAGGCGCAACTCTTAAAGTGGGTGGGGTTTAGTTGCTCCAGAAGATGGTGAAAGCTACGGCGTGTTTCCCGGGGAAACTGGAGGACTGCCTCCGGTATAACTATTACCCACATTAACTTGCACCAAAGCTAAAGCGCCTCTGAAGTTTTGCAGAGGGGCTTGGCTGCGAGGCACACAGGCATCTCGCTAATCCAGGAACCCTGGTTAGTACGTTTTTGTTATAGGGACCCCAAAGCGGCCAATCCAAGAACTTGCATACTGGCGAAGGGAATCAAAGTCGTCCCGCTGCTAGAGTTATGTTCCAGAGATTTGATGGTAATAGCCACGGATCTAAAAGGAATAGGAAGGCTAGTCATGGGGTCTTTCTCTTCTGTTAGGGTGCGATTTTAACTCATACCATACTCTATGGGGTAGCACGGACGTCAACTTAAGGGGCAAATATCTAGTGGAATACCTGTTACTACTGATTTAGATATTCTTAATACGGGGAACACCTCGACGTTTCGTAACTCGGTCAGGGAGGAAGTCATTGTCATCAGTCTTTGTACCCTGGAGATGGCGGCCGAGACTTTTACGAAAGCCATAAAATCTACTTATGAAAGGGATGAGAGAGACCTTTAGACCTCATTAAGGACAATGAGGGATGAATATAGGAGTGAAATCCGGATGCTATTCTCGGCTTTCTGAAATTGCCTGGTGGGGGGTACTCAGAGTCGGGCGAGGAAACCTCGGCTTATCTGGGCCGAATCGGCGACTAGACAACGAGATTGTTACCACTGCCAGGGTTAAGTGGGCCCTGAAGTCCTTCACTCCTTACAAGTGTCCGCGTTTGGATGGTATATATCCGGTCTTCTTACAGAAGGCTGGTGAAATAATCATAGGGCCGATTGTTAGACTTGCTAGGGCTAGTCTGCCTTTGGATTATGTTCTGGCAGCATGGAGGGGTGCCAGAGTCGCTTTTATTCCGAAAACAGGCAGGATTGGGTATACTTCAGCCAAGGATTTCTGCACCATTAGCCTCACATCTTTCCTACTAAAAACTGTGGAAAGACTTCTGGACAGATATATCCCCGATAAGGTCTTGTCAAGTAGGCCAATATACAAGCATCAACACGCCTATAGGGCTGGTCAGTTGACTGAGACGGCCCTAAGCACAGCAGTTAACCTAATCGAAGGACAACTGAAGCTGAAAGGCCTTGCGATTGAAACCTTCATAAACATTTAAGGAGCCTTTAAAAACACCTAGGGAGAGGTGATCAGGGCAGCCATGATCTCACATGGAGTGCCCATGGCAGTTATAGAATGGACCTGCCACATATTGGCTAATAGGAACCTAACTACAACTAAGGGTGATACCACTTAATGGGGAACCGTTGACTCCGGATGTCCGCTGGGAGGTGTTTTATCACCCCAGCTGTGGTGCCTGGCTATGCGGACGATATATTGGTTATCGTGCAAGGTTAGCATCTGGGTGCGCTTCTCGGAGTAATGCAGCAAGCACTAAGAATAGTAGATTCTTTTTGCAAGAAGACTGGACTATCAGTTAGTCCGAGCAAGACGGACGCAGTTTTATTCAAAAGAAGGTATAAGTGAAGACCACGAGTACACTGAAACTGGCAGGACAGAAGCTGAAAATCAAAGGACAAGCCAAATATCTAGAAGTTATCCTAGATAAGAAGCTGTCATGGAACGTGCACCTGGAAAACTGGTGCAAGAAGCTAGTAGCGACTCTCTGGCTCTGTAGGAGAGCCATAGAAAAAAGCTGGGACTTAAAGCCGGAGACACTTATGTGTAACTACACAGCAATCTTGCGACCCAGGCTTACCTGTGCAGGGGTGGTCTGGTGGATCAGGGTCAAACTGTCTACTGTGAAGGCTCGACTGGAAAGTATCAATGACTGATTCTGAGAGGCATCACGGGTGCCTCGAAGTCGACACCCACAATGGCTCTGGAGGCACTTACAGGTTTGGAGCCCCTCCATCTCACCATCAAGGCCGTGGCTGCGAAACCGACCTGGAGATTAAATGTGGTAAATGATGGCAGTATCTCGACAACAGTGCGGATACCAATCGATATTGCAAAGAGGCTGACATTGAGCATGCTCAGGGACAAAATGTTTACTCGTTGCTATCTATCAGACAAGAAGTATCATATTAGCCTATCCACAAGAGTGGAATGACTTAACGGGGAGACACACCTGCTTAGTGATGGAGACAACTGGTTTACAGAGGGCTCTAGGAACAGGTAGAACGCAAGAGCCGGTGTATATCGTAGAAGGAATGGAATGGGTTTTACAATTGCCAAGGGGTCCTCTTCCGAGGTTCTACAATCTGTGATTATAGCCATAATACAGTGCGCCAAAAGGCGGGGGAGTATGGCAATAAAACAAACATTCGTATCTGCTAAGACAGCAGGGCTGCTGTCTCTGCCCTGAATCGAACAACGACTACGTCACTACTAGTCTGGGAGTGCTTTGAGGTACTGAATAGGCTAGCGACAAACAACTGATACACTCTGCTTTGGATCCCTGGACACAGTGGAATCAAGGGCAATGAGATATCGGATAGGCTAGCTCAACTAGCAGCAAAACAAAATTTTACTGGACCTGAGCCAGTTTGAGGCATTTCCAGTAGGTAAGTCACTGAAGATATTAACAGTGGGCTGACCATGGAACATCAAAACAAGTGGAGTTCTGTCTCTGGCTGCAGACAGGCTTAAACACTCCTAAGCTCAAAGTTAAACCCCCACCGAGCGAAGGAATTACTCATGCTCGGGAGAAAGGAAGTCAAAGTCCTAACAGAAATGTTTATAGGACACGGAAACTTCCGGTACCACAGACATAAGATAGGGCTTCAAGTCCACTCTAACGACTGTGCGGAGAGGATTGTGAGACGTCTACTCATATCCTCTGTCACTGCCCGCGATTGTGGGGAAACGTGTAATACTCACAGGCAGTATCTGCATGAATGAGTCTTAAATATCGGCCAACAGCGTGGCAGCGGTCCTCTTCCTTTGCAAAGGGTTATAAAGTCACGCTTGAGGCTTATAAGGGGGCGCAACGGTTTTACCCAGGCGTCAGGGGCTATAACGGTCTCAACCCAGAACATTAATAATAATGGAAATTATAATATGCAGATGGGCTAGCGTCCCTAGTAACAGGGAAGCATCAGAGCCACTAGACAGCGCTCAACATATTAGAGCAATGATTCGGGCTCATTGTTTGTCCGATCCGTAATAGGCGGACGTCATTGCATTTATGAGAAGAAGAAGGCTTCTTGAAATTGGAAATATCATGTTCTACGGAGTGCAGAAGAAGTTTTAGAATCTACGAAGTATTTAGGACTAATATTTTATTTTAAATTAATCTTAAAGCTCCATTTTGACGCAATTAAAAAAAATAAGATGGATATTTGGACATACAGATGTGCAATTAGGATACACTGTGGCTTAAAATGATAATCAGACACATAATAGCATATGCATCAAAGGTTTTTTTTTTAAAGTCTGAACTTATCAGTACTATGAAACAACTAGAAAGCCTCCAATGAGTCTTCTGCTTAGTGATCGTTACTGTTATGAATGAAATACGAACAGCGCTTCTGGAGGTCATTCAGGTAGTCCCGCCGTTTCACTGTTATACAAGGAAGACAGTGGCAGCGGAAGTCTGGAGGCTACTAGAAGATGACAGCCTCAGTGATACTGAGGAGACCGTGCATGGTATCAAGGTATTTCTTAGTACACAGATAGCTCTAAAGACTCCTTGGCCATAGGGGATGAAATATATTGGAAAGAAACCAAGACTGAGATAAAAGCAGCACTGCGAACATTCCATACAGTTTACCAGACAGAAATAATAGCTTAAGACTTTTACATATGGAGAATTTACTTCCAGACCAGTATGAGTTTTATTCAAGATCTTCTTAATGTTTCCGGTAAACCCTGGGTGAATTTGATCTGCGTTTTAATTGAACCAGAATAGCTCTCATGAATTTTTTACTGAAATAGGGGAGAATAGGCGAGAAAAAGTAGGAGGATCGCTGGCGTGCGTTCGTGGCTAAGGATGGCGAGAAATAAACTCAGGCATAGGACGGAATGTAAATTTTACGTCAACTTTAAAATATATTTCAATTTTTTACTGTATTATTGTGGTGTTAGTAATTCTGAAAACTCTATTTCTCTCTCTGGTGCAGAGTCCTAACAACTTGGGTGATAGACACGTGGCGATGTGCTAAAGAGCTTATCGATCTATTTTTATCCTAATTGATATTTTTATTTCTGTTTCCTTACAAAATTAGAAATTATTTTTAATTGCAAGATTAGTGTTGCGGGAAAATATATTCAATTTTCATTAATGATAAATAATAATTCTCTTGAAAATAATATCGACTGAGCACGGGATCTAGTAGGTAGGTGAAGGTATAAAGTGATGCGTATGAACCTCGTGGACAGCTTCTCCATGGATCTCCTATCCACGTTGGTATTATAGAAGTTTAGAATCGTTTTAAAATTATTCCTGTTTTAGAATTAATTTTGTAACAATATAATTTGATTTTTAACAAAAAACGACGATTGTTTAACAAGGTTCAAAATTCATGTATTTTGTTGAACATTTTTCTTCTATTTCAGAAAATTCATTTCCTGTTTGTAGGTTTAAATATTTTGTTCAAAATTAATAATTTTAAGTGAAAATGATAGAATTTTTTTTTTTATATTGTTCTTTTTTATTCGAAAACAGTTCGAAAATTCTATAATACTAGTGTGGCTAGGAGATAATGTTAGATCTGCACGTGGGTCACTCGCAATACGTTACCCCTTTATTACCTATAAAAAAAGAAACATGGATAGAATGTTCGTCAAATTAAAAACATGCTCAAGCTCAGCGTCAGTTGGGATGTTTACTGGAAACTGCTGACGGATACAACACTTCACCGACATGGCAGATCAGTGTATGCTTTTATAATAAACACTGACCCCTTATAAGAGATACTTGAAGTTTAGCGGATAATTCAGTAGGTTTTACCGCATTGATATAGGCAGTGATTACCCTGCACTTCCGTATAATAGTAATAATCGAAAAAAAAGAAAAAGGCAGGCTAATAACTGATAAGTACTCAAAATTACTAAAGAATTGGCCAACACTCCGACTTAATGAATTTTCTAAAATAAAAATGTAATTTTCCTACTTATCCATCAGTAAACTGCAAAAATATGACTTTTTCGTTAGTTGAACATTTAAGTAATAATTCAGATAGTGACACTTTTACTATTTTTGACTGAGAGAGTTAGCCCTGAATGCGCTAGAAAAGAAGTAAGTGTATCGGAAAATTCTGTAAAGGTAGGCAGTTCGTTTTATTTATCTGAAATGATTCAACTTTGATCGCGTCTTCTTAAAGATAATTTAATTTTAATGAAAAACGTTGTTTATTTTTAATTTTAGGATATTATTAGATAATATGCGCGTTATCTGATATGATTCTCTTTTTTAAAGCGCTTTTGCATGCATTTTACCTTTTAATATTGTACAATTTGTACGAAGAGAAGGCTTGGCAGAAACAGACAACCTATTCCGGAAACTGGACCCGGACCCGGACTCGGCCCTGACTTGTATTCCTAATTCTGTAACAAAAGATAGATTTGTTTTTATAACTATAAAACTGCCTAATGAAAAACATTACCTGGCTTTTCTATCGACTTTATAAATAAGGGTGAAGATGGAGTACGATAGATGATATGTATTATACGCAAAATTGAGTCTGATATATATTTTTGCTTTATTTTAAATTGTTTTATAGCATATGATTTATCGACGAAAAAAACTAGTCCCTGAAAAGTTTTACCCAAGCGTTTATTTAAGGTAAGTGTTAACTA
This sequence comes from Druon quercuslanigerum, assembly GCA_010014905.2. Lineage (NCBI taxonomy): Eukaryota > Metazoa > Arthropoda > Insecta > Hymenoptera > Cynipidae > Druon > Druon quercuslanigerum. The sequence goes on along the minus strand of JAAAKG020170681.1, from coordinate 8,455 downwards.
TATCCGTTTCTCAGATTAAAAACACACTAGACGTAGGAAAATTGCGCAGAACCTCACCAGAAAGCGTATAAAAAATTTCTAATGAGACTGCATCGCGAAGTGTGGCTGCTCCAAGGAAATGATAGAAACTAGTCTGCAAACCTAAACTACGGATCTGGCCTTCCGTGGGGAAATGAAAAAGTCCACTGGATTTTTGAGGACGCGAGTTCTAATGCCCACAAGTCGAGCTGGATACGTCAGGCTCACAGAGAAGGTTTTTTAACAATGAATTGAGGACACCAGGACTAATACCATAGTATATAAACCCTTCCTCTACAAGCGAGGCTCTGCAGGGGGTGTTGCTTCTTTCTCTAGCTACTTGTGGGACCAAAATTGACAACACAGTAAATACGAATAACAATAATGGGGCTCATGATCGAAGTCCTATTCTAACCCACTGCCAAGTTGTGCTGTCCACGATGTCGTTGCGCTGACGAATTGACGAATCAAAAATCAACCGAGATTTCTCACAAGGGACCTTATATATCGCAGCATCATCTAATACTTACTCCTCGTGCTCGGTCTACGGGCCGAAGGAAGATGGACTATAGTAGACCCCTGAATTATTCTATAATAGCTGAGACAGGTAGCTTGATGACACAGAAAAAACTTTCGCTACCGTAAAGGCGCCACGGAGGTTCTATCCAAGCAGTTATATATGGTGATGATACGAGGGATCGTGCGATAAAACATTAAGGCATATCCGTTAAGGGTATAGATGCGATCTATGAGCCTAAGCCCTGCTTTAGGGATCTCAACGTTGTTAAGGTAAGACTCAGGGGAAGAGGTGCCTCCCAGAGAGGTGAAAGCTCTTATTCGTAACTACCAGGGGCAGCACAAACATCAATGACAGGCATATATTTAATCGATAGCTAGCGGTCACTCAGCTAGATATTATAAATCATGCTGATACTAACACGTTCGAGATTAAAGATAGGAGTGAGGATATAAATTTCAAGCTATGCTCGCAAGTACTAAAGAGCAAGGTAGTGGGCTGGACAGTTTCCGATGAGGAGCCGCTCTAGGACCACAAACTTATCTTGTTTAAGTTAATCCTGGGAAAACCGGCGGTACTATGGATGAGTTAGAGCACGTCAAAGATTTTCTGCAAAGGATTCTCACTATATTATATAAAAACAATTGCCCTAAAAACACAATTAATTCTAGGAAAGGAGCAGAATGGTAGAACACCCATCTTGTGAAACTGCGTACAAAGACTCGGGCATTCTGCAATGAGACACACAAAATTGAGTTGCCTTCAGACTGGAACATCTATAAGAAGGCCCAGTATGAAAACAATAACAATATATAAATGTATTAGCAGTAGGATTGCAAGTGTTTCTACAAGGAATTAAAGACCATTTCCAAAACAGCGAGTGTTCACAAGATCCTAATAAAAAATCCAGTAGCTTGAATTGGGCTCATAAGGCTCGATAATGGTGAGTTTGCCACGGGAATAGGAATATAGCGAAGTGGCCTTTATTTCCAGACCTGAGAAGAAGGGTTACTCTGCTGCAACAGATTTCTAGCAGATCAGCTCTACGTCTTTTATCCTAAAGACGTTGGAGAAGCTGGTCTAGAGATATATCTGGAACGAGGTGCGTTTAGCCTCCATCCTGCACAGAGGGTAGCACGCCTTTAAGGCAGGCTGCTCGATAGAAATTGCGCTCCATTTTGTCGTTTTCAAATTTAAGCAGCAGCTGAAACAGAAGGGGCATGCTGTGGGAATATTCTTCGATATAGAGGGTTCCTTCAGCAATACTCCTACAGGCATCCACCGAGAGAATTCGAGGTGTGGCATGCTGAACCAGCTAGTGAGCTTGATAAAAAGCATGCTACGCTTGAGGGGACTCGAAATAACATGGGCTGGTGCGATAGCTCAGGGCTCTTGGTAAATCCAGAAAAAATTCAGCCTGATAATTTTCACTAGAAATTACAAAGTGGCGAACTTTGACGATCCTGTGTTTTGTGTTGGAAGTTTTCCATGATTTTTGAAATGTTAAGGAGAGCCTTTGGGGTTACGTTAGGTCTAGGGCATGTCTGCATGGCTCTCAGGTCTGACCTCAAATCGAGGCTCCTGTATGCGGACATGGTTTGTTGACCACGAGAGGAACTGAAATCGATACAGATCAATAGCTTAGAACTAGGAGAGCTTTATCGGAGCTTCGCGCCCGATTTTAAACACAAGCTGAACTTAAACTTTACGAATACTTTTTTTTGCTTTGAATACCTTACCGATAGCATTTTCTATATTTGTTTAGTTTGAAAGGTTATTGAAAATTCCTTGAACTGATCCTCGATTTGCAGATTTAATTTTAATTACAAATTTTTTAATATTTTAATTTTAGGACTTTTTTGATTCGATTATTGCAATAAATAATTACTGGATATAATTATTTTAGATGCTTTAAAATGAAATAAATTTGCAGTCTTCAAGAAGGACTTTTCCATATAATGAAAAATTCTTGTATAGCTTACCGAGATAATATGCGCGTTATCTGACTCGATTTACTATATTGTTTATTTGTTTTTGCATGAACTTTACCTGGTAATATTGTACGATTTGTACGAGGAGGACAGCTGGTAGGAACAGGCAATTTGGACGAGGGATTGGACCTCGAGCCGGACCCAGATACACCCCCGAACTGCATGCTTATTTCTGCAACAAGAAATAGATTAATTTTAAAATTTTAAAGCTGCCGAATATCATACGATCATCTGGATTTTCTAAATCTAGTTAAAAAATGAGTAATTTAAAACTAGACTGTCAATGGACGATGAAATTGTCCCTAGAGTAGATTTTTACTTGATGCTTTAGAGGAACCTTCACTAACCAGAAAAATCTTTCTAAAATTATCCATGAATATTGTTGCGCCAAAATGAAATATTGAAATGATGCATTCTTTCTCATATACATTAATTATAATTCAAAACTATTTTCAGACAGAAGGGTCTTTCAAATTATTATTTCAAGAAGTGTAAGTGAGATTCGGGGTATAGAAAAATTATCTATGGCTTTTTTTCATTAAATGGGCTATATTATAAGATCACAGGAAGCCCTGACAGTAAATTAAAGTTGATTTTTCTTAAAATCTAAATATTTTCTAACATTTCCAAAAGTTTTAGAATAATATGCAGCACTTTTTCAAGGAAGCCTTGGGGACAGTTGCAAAAAAATTCAGAAAATTCAGAGGACTTAGTTTTACTGCTAATATCAACTTTAAATCATAAAAATGAGAATGCATTCGTCTCGCACCAAGAAATCTCTTACATTCTTGCATCAATTTCGAATCATGTTGAGGAAAAAAGTTTTACTTTTTTACTACTTCACTACTATATGACCTATATTACGAAATATGTTTAAAAACCAATATTTAGGTTATCATAGCAATTGATTCGTTTCATTATAAAACCAAGATACGATTTTAAACGACATAATTTATCAATATTCTATTTTTAAACTTAAGTATTTATTCTTAATAAAAAAATGTTTTAAAATAGCCATATTTTTCACACACTGTTAATAATATTTCATTACATCATGACATCTGTTTCTATAGTTTGGAAAATGATCGATTGCTTTTTAATCACTATCGTTGTATTTTATCGAAAGTTTTTGATCACCTGAAAAAATATGACGCTGCTTTGGATATTAGGTTTACGAAATCCCTAGAAAAAGGGCGCCAGCATTTTCAAGAAACTTGGTGTTCAATTTTTAAAAAAGTGATGAGGTTTCAGTGGCGCAGGTTTAAATAAATTAGAAAAAGAAATAAGAAAGAGCATTGTCAGACTTGAAAAAATTTTGATGTACTCGTGGTAATAGCCAAACGCCGCTCGCAGTTATCAGCGGTTCTACAGTGTAGCTGCGGCACATAGAATTTATTGTCTATGTCCATGCTTGAACTGTTTCTTGCCCTTTAAGTGACAGAGTTCGACTCGTTTGCATCTCTAGATTAAAACCTTATTGATCAGAGTTAAAATGTTTTTCTTCCTGCACTAATAAAATGTCATTTTGCACTTTTGTAACAAATTCATTGGCTTCTCTTTCCAGTTTTCCTTTATCGATAATTGATGTGTGTGTTACTTTAGTTTAGAGAAACCTTTTCATCTTAAATATCGAACAACTTCATGCGTGGGGAATTTAGCATGCATATGCTCTACTTTTCTAGTTATCTTAGTATTCCTATGCTCTACCATGTATTCGTATTAAGGTACGAAAAAAATCCAAGGCATCCACGGAACTTCGGTAAAAGATGTGACGGTCTTCATATCCCAGAGAGAGTCTTTTGAACCAAGTGATGAATCTTTGAAAGAAATTCATCATCGAGCCACGCGCAGTTCGACAGCATAGCATCAGGAAATCTACGGCCGTCGCAGTATAACTGCTATCTTCTTGGCTGATACAGTACGAGACGAAGGCGGAAACAAGTAATAGTTATTTTAGTTTTAAGATAGTCGCGAATTTTGTTCAGATATTTCCCCAGTAGATAGGTGCTTCTAGCGGAACGGTGATTTAATTGCATTGGCGTTTTTGATGAGTCTAAGTGAGGAAATATTCCGGCGAATAGGCTGGCATCAGTTGGTACAACGTTGATGCTCCACGTCCTCTATCTCCTCTTATAAACCAACAATCTACTCTAAATTAACCTTGAGACATTGTTGTATCACGATCCTACAAAAAAAGAGTTTAAAATTATCAAATAATGTAAAATTAATAAAGCGATTCGCGACACTCACAGCCAATAATCGTAATCAGGACAAACTAGATTTTCACGCCTATAGGGAAAATCTGAGCATACCATAAAACACATAAACAGATACTTCTTCGAATTCTGATAGCACTTCACGCAAACTGGACGATCCGTTTAGAACCGCCCCTAATATGTCATCAGGAGATTGGAGCGAAGCTTTTAACGATGAAACCACGGATCGACTATTGTGGATCCTGAGTAAATTGCCTTTAATCAAGGATGTGCAACTGTCCATTTGAGCCAAGATGAAGATTTTGAAAGACAAAAGTATAAAAAGGGCCAACGAGATAAGAGATCTTGCTAGGATCAGCAGTGCCCTTCTAATAGAGGCCGAATGCCATCGGTAAGGTGAAACTTCGGATAACAATACAATGAAGGAAAAATCTGCTACTAAAAAATACGCAATGAACCTCCGAGAAGACGTTAGTAATGAAGTGCGACCTTCAAAGCCAAGATCTGTGAATCGAGCTCTGCAGGAGGCACTTGAGACAAAAGTGTCGTGCAGATAACGTCTCCGTACAAAAGTCTGACAGGCTGACAATTAAAAAAAGTGGATTGCCCACAGCTGGAAACCAGCAGCCACAAATGCGAACTAACCCTTCAATCAGGGCACTTTAAGAGACAATGCTTAACTTAACTTAGGCAACAGGGTTTACACAACGGAGCGAACCTGAAAAGACCACTGGAAATGAGAAATATTCTGGATAAGGGGGATTAACAAAACCCATTAGAATGTAACGAAGCAACAGAGGAAGATTACAACCAGATCAAGAACAACGATGAGTCTTCAGAGTTTCAGCAATCAGCGATGTCCCCTTACCAGGAAGATTTAAGAGATGTAAATTGTAGAATCAAAACTACTGCTGTTAAAATAAGACCTATCAGAAAAGTTTAAAGACTAAATCCGATATAAATAGGAGCTTGTAACTGCATTGGCTATACAACAAAGTATGCATCGAATCGAAAAACCAAGTACACCATTGCATTCCTCTCGAAAATATCTAGATGCGATTTTTTTTAAACACAATTTTTAAACGATTAGTGCATTAGTTTTTCATCGTACTGTTGCCGCGTTTCTGTAGATATGGATTTGAATTTTGTTCTTGTGGTTTGGAGAATAATAAAGATTTTATTTGAATAACTGCCTGAACTGTGACACAGGACTTCTTTATTGATTATTGATCTTTACTGCTAAGAGAATGGATGTGTTAAACAACCTTGTCATGCTAAGGCCCATGCCTAAACGAAAAAGTGGGAAAAATAGCCAATGCTATTACAGTAATAGTATTGGCTTTTGGGCTTTTCTTTGGCACCAATCCGGTTTTTAATCTCTTTTATTTTTCTTAAAAAATCGGATTATTTGGTGGAAGCGCTGGCCGCCAGCATATCCACTACATAAGATTTAAAAAATTGAAAAAAAAACAAGAAGAATAATAATAATACTATTACAGTAATAGTATTGGCTATTTTTCCCACTTTTTCGTATAGGCATGGGCCTTAGCATGACAAGGTTGTTTAAAACATCCATTCTCTTAGCAGTAAAGATCAATAATCAATAAAGAAGTCCTGTGTCACAGTCCAGGCAGTTATTCAAATAAAATCTTTATTATTCTCCAGACCACTAGAACAAAATTCAAATCCATATCTACAGAAACGCAGCAACAGTACGATGAAAAACTAATGCACTAATCGTTTAAAAATTGGGTTCAAAAAAAAAATCCCATCTAGATATTTTCGAGAGGAATGCAATGGTGTACTTGGTTTTTCGATTCGATGCATGCTTTGTTTATAACAGTTCCAGAAAGACAGGAGTTAGTGTAATTGTTTAACAAATTGTTCAAATAAATGATTCACACCAAGATATTTCCGAGACGAATCCAGAGATGTTTTTACTTTCTCGTTATGACGAGTAGTTTTTTAGAAATTAATTATACAATATTGAAATCCATATCTGTGGCCAACATCAACTTCGTCTTTTTTTGGGCTTTTCTTTGGCACCAATCCGATTTTTAATCTCTTTTATTTTTCTTAAGATACTACATAAGACTTGACATAAGATTTGAAAAATTAAAAAAATCAACATTGCCAGATTTTTTAGCGTTTTGGGGCTTTCAAAAACTGCGCAATTTTTCAGCTTCAATTAATACAAATATAATTTTAAATTAAACCCTACCTTTAAAAAAATCACAACACAAAATATATGGAATAAGTACGAAGAAATATATACGCTAGGCTTGAGCATGCGTGGTGTGTGAAATACCCCTTACTTACGCGTGGCCCGACCCCGCAAGCTTGTGCTTCGTCCCGTTAATTTAATAGGTCCATGGTATGATATAACTACTACAGACTTGAAAAGCTGTGCGTGTTGATAAATTTTAATTTGAAATATTTTTAACCATTGTTGTTAAAATAAATGAAAAATTAAATTATAATTTAATATAATGTCGTTCCAAGCTAGGGAAAACAGACGTTTTATTACACTTATTTGTATTACAGTATCAAAGTTTAATATTATTATACGAGTATTTAGAACACGAATACGACAAAGTAGTATTCTAATTACGATATATTATTAATCTCCATCTCAAGAATTAACAGTATGAAAAAAATATATTCTTTTTACTGAGTTTTCGAAAAATAATTTAAATAAGAAAAATAGTAAATATCATAATCTCGACAACTTATTTTCAGAAACTGATATTGTCAATATAAAGTTGACAGAAATGTGAGACGCATATCAAACTATGAAATCATTGCTCTTGATTTTTCATATACATAGTTTCGTTTGAGAATGCTTCTAGATTGTTTCCGCCATTTTCCTCTTGAGCCGAAAGGTTATGTTTCAACACATTTTAAGTAAAATTTAACTCTTATTTTCAATTCATTTATTTACTAAGAAATATAAAAAATTAGAAATGCTTTTTAACGAAACTTATACACTAAGAGAATAAGATTTAATTTAATGAGTACAATTCATAAAATATTACATCTAGTTACGCTGAAGTTTATTATACTGAGTAACTGAGATATCAAATTTGAGAATGTCATTCATACAAGAATACTTTCAGTTCCTTCAAAAAAAATGTATTTTATAAAAATCAATTTAATCACTAAAAGGGATATCAAAGATCAAATTTTCTACTGGAAGATTTCCGTCTGCGAAACTTCCCTCCAGATTTTTTTTGCCAAACTCTGAGGAAACAATTCCTGATGGAAAAAACGAGATCGTATCGTTGAGCAGAAGCCGAGTTTTCGTGAGTTCAGTGCAAAAAGTCATTGATTTCCGTACAATAAAAACTTCCAGGTTTTAATTTTTCGTAAAAAAAACTATGAATTTCATGAAAAATTATCTGAATCGTGGTGAATCGACAAAATTTTTAAGCAGAGAAGTGAATTTAAAAAATATAATAATTGTCAAGAACTTAGTTCAATTTTAAACAAATCCTCTGCTTTAGTTGATTTTGCAACCAAAAAACATGAATTCTTAATAAAATACATATATTTTGAAGTGAATAATTAAATAGCTAAGAAAAAATAAATAATTTTGAATTAAATATATACATTTTTAACAAAAAATGGACTAGTTATTAGTTAGTGGAAGCTTCTAATGTGTCCCCTAAGGGTTTACATTTTTCTTGCACCTTCTTCCCTATCCGTTACGCACC
>JAAAKG020170660.1:0-27514 GCA_010014905.2 Druon quercuslanigerum | reverse complement strand
ATAATAATAATAAATAATAATTTTAAAAAACTTTATTATTAAATATTAATCTTTTTAAGAATAGGCGTTTACAGCATGAACCTTAGTAGAATAAAAATTCATTTGTTTATTTGAAAGTTTCACTATTTTGTTAAAGTCATCAGTTTCAGTCAACAATTCAAATGGTTTGTTGAAAATTCGTCCTTTTGGATTGCAAACTCATCCTCAAATAGTAGAAAATTTATCCTTCTTTTTGATTTAATATTAAAATCTTGTTTGGTCGAAATATCAGTTATTACATTTTTCGTTCAGAATTAATCTGCTTGGTTGAAAATTAACTTGTTCGTTGAAGATTCAACTATCTTATACAAATTTCGTCTTTTCGAGTTAAAAATTCATCTCTTTTCAAAGAACGTTAAGAATAATTAAATAATAATTAATAAATAATCTTAGGAATTTAAAGTTTCATACTGAATTAAATATGACATCTACATTAATTTTATTATTTATTTAATAATTTTGATCGAAAATGCTTGTGATCGGTTGAGACAAAACTGTGTTTGCCAGAAGAGCCGGGGGGGGGGGGATATCCAAAAATTGGTAACGTAGTTGATGAACAGCCCCTGAGGATGAACCACGAAATGAAGATTTTCATTACAGAAGACGTAAAAGTGCGTATCCTATAATTTTGAATGAAATGAGTGGCCTAATAACAATAATGAACTGATCGTTGATTTCGAATCTTGACCAAATCTTAGCAATTAAGAAAAATCTTATTCCAAGTGAATGAAGCTCAAGTCTATCGAGCACGAATCGGGAGTCAGGGAGTAAAATTCCATATGATAGTGTTAGTGAAATGCGTAAGGCAACGTGGTAGCAGCGGCTAATAGTGATTGTGGGGCAATCCACTGTAATTTTCATTCCAGTGGAAACGAGTGAGGTAATGAGAGCAACAAGAAAACCAATGAGCAGTCAATGAAAACGATTCCGAGATGCTGCAAATGAACGGCCTTGACGACTATATCGTAGATCATCGACAGGAGATTGCAAAACTGCCAAGAATTCATATTATTAAATATCTCTCTACATAATATCCGGTTAATTAAACTTCAAACTTCATACTTCATAATCAATTTTATATATATTTTTTCGCATTCTTTAATTCCAAAATTCCTTTAAGAAATATTAGAGTTAATCCGAAAATTCAGTTCAGGTTGGCCACAAAAACATTTTTTTTTCAGTGAATCTTTAAAGCGTTGATAAAAGTTATTATTCAATTCTCATTGGTTTATTATATAAAAACAGAAAAAATAGGCATTTTCAACTCTTGAGTTGAGTTGATGAAAAACTGAGTTTTTTAAACAAAATATTTGAGTTTTAAGCAGGAAAAAATTAATTTTTAACAAAAAAGTTAATTCTCAACTGAGGAAGATGAATTTTAAACCTAATACTTGAATTTCCAAAAAAAAATTTTCAAGCAAGTCGAATGACTAAATCTTTGAGGAGAGATTTAAATTTTTTAGCCATTAAGATGAACTTTCAAACCAAAATTATGATTTTTCTACCAAAACATGAATTCTATATAAAAAACGTCAACTTTTCTAACCAAAAAGACGAATAGTCATCAAAACAGTTAAATTTTTGACAATAAAAGATATGTCTTTTTAAGATAATGGTCGGTGCCCTTTTAATAATATAGAAGAATTTTCAACTAGTGGAGATAAATTCTTGACAAAAAATAGAAGAGTAGACTTTTCAATTAAAAATAAATTACTTTTAATCATAAAAGATGAATTTACATCCAAAACTGATGAATTTTATACCAACAGATGAGAGGAATTTTCCATTAAACAGTTGAATTTTCGAGCAAAAAAAATACTTTTTTGGAAAATAGTTTAATTTGGAACCAAATAATGAAATTTTCCACAAAACTTTAGAATTTTCATTTTAAACCAAATGATATAAGAACAGAAGAATGCACAACAAAACAGCTGAATTTCGACCAAGGGAGATGAATTCCGAACCAAATATATAGTGACTTTTTATTATTTTTTTATTATTATAAAAAGCGGAAAAGGGAAATTTTTTAGGAGCAGATTTGTATTTCATTATCATTTTACCACTTACTTTATTATGCATTATTCCGAACACATTTTTCTCGAAGCGCGAGACGATAATAATTGAAAAAGTAGAAATAAATCTGCGACTGGCAAGAAAGATACGAAGCAAAGGATGTTTAACTGAGAATAAAAATGTTTTACAGAATCTTTCAAATTATATTTTACTTTTCCCAAATGAACCGCACGTATTATTGGTGCACAAGTTTGAGAGAAAATGAAACTAATTATAATTATATTGCGTTAACAAGAATTCATTTTTGATAATTTAAGATATCATCAGTTTTATAAGACTTGACCAGAGAGTTCTGAAGCTGATTTGTATAAAGATATCAGTAATTTATAAGAGTAATAAAAAAGTACAGTGATTTTTTCTTTCCAGCTATTAACTTTCAGACGGTTGTTCTTTCATTTCTGAAATATAATGATGGCAATAAAACCGAAGCCACGTGTGATATTCTCTACCTTATGTAAGGCCACGTGGAAAAAAAGATGCCGATCAGCCTAATTACCCTGAAAGCTGTTTTAACCATTGGCTCTCGAGATGGATCTTAATACTAGTACGAGACCAGCAATCATCAGAAAGTAAGAAATTTTATATTAGGAAAGGGAACTCTGCTGATTCTGAAATTAATTAACTTTCAAGTCCAGTGCGCATAAACACAAGGATCACCCTTTTTACCAACTTGACGTCACTGGCCAATAGGAAATTATAGACGATCTAGGCAAGCTATAATTTCGCTAGAGAAGATGATGGATATTTTCGAGGAAATGAGAAATGATAAAAAACATAATAAAAAGTATTCTTAAAAATCGCATTAGTCCCATAAAATTACAATGAAAGTCGCGTGAAATTTCGAAAAATGTTCACAAAAAGTGGCATCAAATTTTTTAATATAATTAAAAAAGCAGTGTTAGACACTGAATAGCTGAAATAATAAAATTATATGTTCAGAAATGTAGATTACACTATTCTCATGCAATTTTCAAATATTCTTTGCATATAATCGAATAAAATTTAAAACTAAAACCATTTTTGAACAATAGTCGTTCATCTTGAAGGGTTCTGAGTCTTCGTTCAAAATATTTCTTTTCGAACTAATAAACTTGTCAACTTGGGTTATTTTCAAATGAGAGAAGTATATTTAATTTTTTTTTAGTTGTAAATTTCCATTTTAAAAGTAACATTGTGATTAAAATTGAAACTAATTATAGCGAACTTCTGAGAAAAACGAAAAAACTTGATTAGTCACATTTTTCTTTAAAAAGTCGCAAACAGTCGCATGATCCAAATCCTAAGATAAACAATAATTTTAAATGATAAACCGTAGATTTCACAGCAGCATAAAAACCTCACTGACCGGTCGGCATACCTCTTTCCCCAAAACGATCGTATATATATATTAATTATACAGGGTTTATTGCAGCAAATCAAATGGTCTGGACTTTAATGAGAATTTAACGACTTATTCATCGTGTGGTTGTTAAGACAAGGATGGCTCTAAAAGTTGGTCTACGTCTAATTGATCACTGTAAAAGCTGCCAGTATTATTGTTATACTACCTCGTCTCAAATTTAGACTATATTCTTAGAAGGAAAAACCCAATTCCAGCAAATAAATTTCAAAATAAAATAAAAATTCTGCGATTCAGAGGGTCGAAAGGACCAAAGACGTTGAAAATCGCGTGACTAAAATTAAATTATTTATAGGGTCTAATTTATAGAAAGAATTTTTTTTTTGTATTTCAGGGTGGCCGAAGAACTTTTTTAAATTTCCTTGACTGTTCCATGACGAATTTTCCATTTTCCCTGACCATTAATATTCAAAGACCTAGACTAAAATTTAAAAAAATCGAATTTATTTATGTCAGACCAAAAATATTACTTTTCTACTATGAAAGATGAATTTTCAATCTAAAAGGATGAAGTTTCGCCAAAACAGTTGAATTTTCGACGAAAAACAAGAGTTTAAGACAAAATAGTTTAATTTTTTACGAAAAAAAATGAATTTTCAATCTAAAAGGATGAATTTTCGCCAAAACAGTTGAATTTTCGACGAAAAACAAGAGTTTTAGACAAAATAGTTTAATTTTTTACGAAAAAAAATGCTTTTTCTAACAGAAGAGATTAATTTGCAATCCAAAGGACCATTTTTTAGTAAAACCGTAGAATTTTCGGACAAAAAATATAACTTTTTAACCAAATAATTGAATTTTTAACAAAAATAATTAAATTTAAACAAAATAGTTTAATTTTGAACCAAATACTTAAATTTTTAACATTTTAAATGTTGCTGATATTTCAACTAAAAAAGATTAAATTTCCACAAAAAGTTTTAAAATCAAAAATATGATTTTTCTACCAAGACAATTAATTTTCTTTAAGAAAAAAGAAGAATTTTCAACAAAATTCATGCATTTTTTATTATCAAACCTATATTTTCTGAACTAAGTAGTGGATTTTTTAGTCAACAATTTTTTTAAAAGTTTATGTAGATTGTTGAATTTTTTATTTAGTCAAACAGTTATATATATAAAGATTAAATTTCTACTAAAGCAGATGAATTTTTAAACCAAAAACACAAATTTAAAAACGAGAGTTGCATTCTCGACGAAGAAAGATTTCAGTTGAATTTTCAATGCCAAAATATGAATTTTCAACAAAAAGTTATTTTTGCCCCAAGAAGATGAATTTTCAATAAAGTTGTTGAATTTTCTACTAGAAAGGATGTCTTCTCAACAAAATTAGTGGATTTTGAACCTAAGAATGGGAAAAATATAGAAAATATTATATCAGCTTGACCGTTAAACTTCATTTTCAAAATTCCCTAATTTTTCTCCGACCAATTTTTAATTTTCGCTGACCATTAGTATTCAATGAGTAGATTCTTAATCTTGTAAAATTTTTAACATAGAATCTGTTATAAAGGAAATTTCAAATTCAAATTTAAAAAATTATCATTTATTAGCCTTGACAGGAATTTGTGCAAGATTTTTTTCAAAATCCCTGACTTCCAGGTTTTCTATGAGCCACGGCCAACCTGCATTAAAAAAATATAGTTATTTGAACTCTTACAATCAATATAAAGTTATCACAGGACGTTATGAAATCGCAAAATTAATGAATTGTTAAGTAAAAAGGAAATGAGTGCAACTTGATATCAAATTTCCTGAATTCTTGTTCTGGATCAGCCCGGCTATCTGTTCATTACTCATACATTTTTTTCTTAATTATTAACGACTCAGTCACAAAACCAGTTCAGCTGACGCTTAGATGAAACCCATTGAACAACCGGTTACTTTCACGATAGTCAGTCCTTTCGTTTTGTATTATTTTTTTATTCCAGTTTTTCTTACCTAGTGTCCATTAAGGGTATTCAGAATATTAGATAACAAGTAACTGTAACGAGAAAAATTAATACAGTTTTTCATTACGGCTGATAGATTCCATCAGTGGAAAAATGTGACTAACAAAGCACTTCGCAATTCAGCAATAATTTCATTTGTAAAGAATGAAATTAATTAGAAATTGATTTTGGGATTTGATGAACGGATAGTAATTTAAGAAACTTCCAAGAGTCTTACGGTGAAATCAAGAAGGTCGAATTAGAAATTTGCTAGTACGCAATCTGGGCGGGACGATTCGTCTATCTTTGAAGGCTTCGTTCAAGATTTAAAATATGTTCCACTTTTAGTATACTTGCCGACGATCTGTGAGTCCCGTTAATTTTCCCTGTGGCCGACATTCAAAACACGCGATCAAAAATTTTCTCAGACATTATAGACAGAACTTTTAATGGGAATAATACTAAAGCGATTATTAAAAAGAATCATCGATCTTTCGACGAAAGGTTAATTACTATGTTTGCTTTACTTTCGTAGAAGAAATAAGCAACACTGGCTGTGAGAAAATTTTTTGGTTGGGACTACCAATAGCATGGTGGGTGCAAACTTCATGCTTGAAATTCTCTAACTTTACCAGGAATTATTTTTCATTTTCGTTGTGCATTCAAATTTAAATCCCAAACTTCTAATCTTGTAACATTTTTAATATAGCATCTTGTATCAATTAAATTAAATAATATTATATTTAAAATTAATTTGCAGTTAATTATTCTTAGGGATGCAACAGCAAAAAAAAGGGAATTAACTATTTAAACCATAAAAGCGACACAAAGGCGACTAATGTGTATTTATAAAAAAAAAGTTTAGTTTTAGTTGAAAAGAATTGGAAAATATTGTTGAAATCAAAAAACCCCTTGAATTCAAGAATCTCTTGAAATAGGAATTGCATGGAAATGAAAAGAACTCGATGAAATTAACGACATGCATGGTGAATTGAAACAATTCAAAAATAAAACAGCAAAAAATAAATTGAATTCAGTAAGCTTGAAATGAGTTTAGAAAAATGTAAGGGAATTAAAAAGAATTTAAGAACATTCCTATAGGAGTTCAAGGTGTTTATAAGAATTCAAGTAGATTAAAAAAAAATTAATCTTCGGTTACCTATGAAATCCTACGAAATTCCCCACTTCTTGAGAGCTTTTAAATGCCTTATAAATAACTGAAATACTCGGAAATCTGATAAAATCTCCATATTATCCGAAATTCTTTAAAACAGCATGAAAATTTGTTTACTCACTTCAAATCACAAAAATTCTGGGAAATCTCGTTAAATTTTTGTTAACTCTTGAAAATGCTTTAGAATCTTTTAAGATGCCCAAAAATATTTCAAACTCTTTGATTTCCCTATAAATTATTAAAATCAATTAAAAATTCCTTCGAATCTTTCCGAATTCCCTAAAATTGTTCAAATTTTTTTAAATCCCAATAAGTTACTTAAATAAATTGAAAAATACTTTTAATCTTTCAAAAAATCCTTCAAATTTTTTGAAATATTTGAAAATACCTGCAAGTAATTGGAAATTTTTTAAAATACCCTACGATATTTTAAGTCATATGCAATCTTTTAAAACCCTTTGAAGTTTTTTTTAAATGCCTGTAATTTACTTGCAATTTTTTAAATGCCCTAAATTCTTAAAAATCCTTTGGAATCAATTCAAATTATTAAACATTATTAAAAATATCCAAAAATTTTGCCAAAACCTGTAAAAATATTGCATTCCCTTGCAATTTTTGGAAACTTGAATATTCCTTGGAATCTTCAAAAATACCCTAACATATGTATTTAAATTCTTTGAAATCCCTTCAAACAATTAAAATTATTTTTTAAAAACCCTAAAATATTTCAAGTCCTGTAAAGGAACTAAAATTGACTACGTGTCAGCTCTTATTATTCTTGACAGTTACTTAAGGTGCTTCTTATAAAAATTGCCTAACCTTTGTAATTTTTAAATCAAAATCCCTGATATTGCCCTGACTTACCCTAGCCAAAAAACCAAACTTGTTTCTCAGTGAAGCGTTAATGACATAATATTCATTTGCATAATCATAATGAGAATGAAAATCTTAATAAAGACTTGAATATCTCTCCAAAATGTCAAGTGACTAGATCTTGTGAAATTGAGTCGTTCCTTCAATTGAATAGAAAGAACAAGCAAAAGAGGCGCGAATAATAACTTTCCACTCTAACGGTTTCGGAAAGCAAATTAACATACGTACAAATCACGTAAAATAGAGTTGTAAATCGTTTGTTTTGACATTCAATCCGTAATTCCTTTACCGTCAAACGCACAACAGCCACGGCAAATCGGCAATTATAACTTGACGTCTGTCAGTCTCCAGCGTCAATAGTCATTTTCTTCGTCGCTGAAATATAAATCGCCAAATCTCGTATTCACATTTTCTCGATTGGCGTGCAATGCGCGTGCATTGCACTTTTCGCCCTCTGGCTATCCTATCAGGGAGAAATCATTTTGAACTCAGTGCAGCCTCACGTATAAGATTTTAATGACTCGGCGAAGCTGTAACGAATGCTCATGATTTATGAGGAGATTATGTGATGTGATTATTACGCGAAGAATATTGATAAATTAATATTCCGCGTGTTTGTGGAGTGCCGGTGCTGTGACACTATCGCGTTCCGGCTGCACGCACGTACAGGGTGTTCGCTTATTTGAAAGAGAAAGTAGATTTAGCGACTAAGAATGCACTGTCATTGCTTAAATGAGGTTTATGCTTTTATAAAATCCTCTGATTAAAGTTCCTTCAGATAATTTATCGTTTCTTCTATAAATTATAATTTAATGAATGATATCAAAAATTATTGGCTGCATATATACCCTAATCTAAGCAGTTGCCACTGTTATACGATTCCAAAGTTCAATGGGAATTAATTGGCATCAACTTCTCGATAATTCAATTTTTATGAGATATTCTTAGATATTATTCAATTAATTCAAATTAATTCAATTTAGTATGAGATATTATTAGATATTATCATCATTATAATATCGAAATATAAATATATTGAATTTTCATCCAAGAGAGATTCATTTTCTACCAAAAGAGATCAATTTTCATCGAAAGAGATTATGATTCAAGCTAAAAAGTTCAATTTTTTAAAAATTGGCTTTTAAATAGTCCTAAAAATTATTTCTTTATCTAAACAGGCCATAAAAAACTGTTCAGATTTAGACCAAAAAATTTGACTTTTTAATAGTTCATTTTTAATCAAATAGTTGAATTTTTTAGCAGAATTGTAGAAGTTTCTACCAAAATAATATAATAGAATTTTCAACTTTTAAAAAAATAAAACGACAGTTAAATTTTCCTAATTTTTGATGCCAGAAAGATCAACTTTTTATAAAGAAACCGAAATTTTTTAACTAGAAATATGAATATATAACAAAAATCGCTTTTCAACCAAATAATTGAATTTGTACCCAAAAACTAATAAATTTAAAAAAAATTAACATTATTTCGAAATTCAATCATGTACTTCATTTTTTAACCAAGAGAATTAAATTTTCAACTAAACAAGATGAATTCTCAACGAAAAATCTAATAGTTCAATTTCAACTAACAATCTATTAATTTGTAGTCAAAAATGGAATAATTACATTTCCAGTTAAAAAAATTAACTGAAACAAAGGAAAACGAATTTTTAACAAAGTAGTGGGATTCTATACCTGAAACAATTAGTATTTAACAAGATAGTTGCACTTTCTACAAAATAATTACATTTTCAAACGTGTTGTAGAATTTCTAACAGAAAGAGATGAAAAATTACACCAAATATAATTGTGACACTTTTCAATTAAAAACAATTACATTTCCCAGAAAAACAGTTGAAATATTTTAGTGGTTTCTATGAATTCAGTTCGTATTTAATCGAAAACATGACAAAAAGGGAAATTTTTTTGAAAAATTGTGAAAAAGATGTATTATTTTAAAAGGGGCAAAAGAGAGAGTAGAGGAAAAACTTTGATCTAATTGACTTAAAAGATAATAATATTTTCGAATGAAAAATGTTTAGTTCCTAAAGCTTGATTATGATTTTGTCTTTTTTATTTTCATCCTTAATTATTTAAAGATGAATCTGACTCTATTGAGGATAAGTTATTTAATATCGAAGTTTTATACATAAAGAAATCTTTTATTTATAAGCTCACTTATTTTTAATACTTAGTCTTCTATAAGCCTTACAATCTCCTTTAAAGTAACTAAATATTGATTATGTAAGTCTTGGAGTATTGCTTTCCGGAAAAATATGTCGGATTTTCATTTTCTCTTCGTCAACGCAACTTCTTTATCAATAGAACCCCAGAGAATTTCAAAGAATTCGAATTTAATTCCAGCAAGTATAAAAATCCATCTCCGATAGAATATTTCGGAATAGATAATTAAAGGACGCACATATTACGTCTGTAAAAGAGTTCTGAATTATTTATGAGATCAGATAATTTCCCCTCTGGAAGAGAAATTTGAAATCCAGCAAGTTATGCCGGAAAACATACACAACGTATGTAATTTCCCCAATTTTGATTTTTGAATCTTTTAGGAAATAAAAATGGCGACTTGGTAGAAAGACAGAACTTAGAATACCGGCAGATCTCCTAATTTCTAATATCCTAGGGCGTTAAATCTGTGAATGGTCTGACGCGTGCACACGCACAATTTCCTGGGTAATCAACGCGCCGGAAGCGCACCAATCGGCGAGCAGAACTGCCTCACTTATTTCTCAACCTTGATTGGTTAGAGCGAAAGATTGGGGTGCGACTTTTCTATCCTGAAATAGTGGGGGTTCCCCAAATGCCCTTAGGCGCAAAGGTACTGGTCCTCGTTAATTTCATTAAGGGTCTGATTTTCGTGCATGCTGACTTCCCCCATTACCCCTTACACACCCCTTTCTAAAGCTAATGGACAAAAGGGCACGCGACTCTATATTAGTGCGTGATATTGACGAATGGTGCCTATAAACGTCACTTGTACACTCTAAATTTCAATCAGTCAAAGGGGAGTAATTCGAAGTTAATTTTGACTGATTCAAATAATTCGGATTCGACGACTGACAAATCATTGAAAAATCCAGTTTTAAAGCAGTCAATTTGACTCATTAATAAGATCAGTCATTTTAAATGATCCCATTTGTTGAATTTTCATCTCAAAAAAGTCAATTTTAAATAATCAAAATTAAATTTCAAGACTAAAAAAAAAACACTTTTTTAACAAAATAGCTCAATTTTTATAAAGAGACGAACTTTCAATTTAAATTATGAATCTTTAAGAACAAAAAATGAAATCTTAACTAATTAGTTCAACTTTGAGAAAAGTAGTTGAATTTTCAACCAAGAAGATTGATTTTTAATCAAAAATTTAATTATTAACTTCAAAAAATGATTTACAAAAAAAATAATTTTAATCAAAAAAGTTAAATTTCCAATCTAGCAGTTTAATTTTAAAAAAAAGTAATTTACTGCCAAGAAGATTAATTTTCTACCGAAACAGATAAATTTTCGACCACAAAGTTGAATTTTGAACAAAAATAATAAGTCATTACCTAAAAAATTCGTCTTTAATAACTGTAGTTGAATTTTTAATAAAAAATATGAATTCGCAAGAAAAAATGTAATAGATAATATTTCAGCAAAAATGTATTTATTTTAAATAAAAACAGACGTTTTCCAAAAAAATACTAATTTTA
Source organism: Druon quercuslanigerum (assembly GCA_010014905.2). Taxonomy (NCBI): domain Eukaryota; kingdom Metazoa; phylum Arthropoda; class Insecta; order Hymenoptera; family Cynipidae; genus Druon; species Druon quercuslanigerum. Next base: position 16,313 of record JAAAKG020170660.1, on the reverse strand, counting down.
AACGAAGAAGGTTTAATTTCTACCCATAAAGACCAATCGATTTAAGCAGTAACGACCATTTTCAATGCGTTAATCAGTCATTTATGATTAACTTAAAGAGTTTATTTAAATGTAGGAATTTAATTAGGAATTTTAATGCAAAAATAAAATTAAATAAATAAAAAATAATAAAATAAAATTACTATTTTATAATAGCAAACAAATCAGTCAGTTCCATTGAATGGAAATAATTCACTTCGATTGACTGACGTCTTAATCAAAGCATGCTTGATTAATATAATCTGTCAAATTTTGACTAATTTCAACTTTAGATTGTTTTTTCGATTCAAACAAAATTCAAAAATTATTTCGCTGTTATAATAAAAGTTCGTAATTTCAAATATGTTTCGAAATCGTCGATTTGTGCTTTTCTTAAACAATTTTTAAAAAGTTCTTTTTAGATTAGAGAAAAGAGAAACTTGAAAAATAAAGAGTTATTTTATGCTCTCTAATGATTCATATCTATCAGAAAAAAATTAACATAAAACCATGAAAATATCCATATTAATTCAATGCTAATTTCTTTTCCGTGATAGTATTTAAAATCTATGGACCGAATAAATTTCACATCAGGCAGGTTTTACAATTCAAGCCACTAAATCTTTTATCAACGACATATTTTATTTTTCAGAGGACTTGAATTATAAAGTCTACTTAAAAAATAAAACAAATTTTTTCTTAAAACTTCCATAATTTTTAAGCTAGTCCAGATATTCCATTTTTGGGGGATTTTAGTAAGTCTTTCTTCCGAAGTCGGTCGGATATAATTTTTGAATTTTCCCCTGAAAACCAAAACATTTCGTCGCTAAGAGATTCTGCGACCTGATATGTAAAGAATCTGCCTGATTGGAAAACGATTCAGACTACGTATGATATTAGAGTCAGTTAATCTATAATTGAGCATATGATAATAGAAGTGCTCGTATTGTTTTTGTTTTTTTGATTAAAACAATTTCATTAAACCATTGATTAGAAAGAACGCAGCTATTTTGAAGACTGCGAAATTTCTAGTGAAAGAAGTTCTTGGTAAATGAAAAAAGTGTGGAAATCATTAGCTAGGTAACGGCAAATGGTCCGATCGGCTCCTTTGAATGAATAATTATTTCTAATCCCGACCACACTTTGAGAATCGATTTCAGGTTCCGTAATTGCCGACAGAGGATCGATTCCTCGTAAAAACTCGCTTGTTTTCCTTATTCAGTATCCACGCCTGATGCTTCGTCAATTGCAAATAAGGCGTGATTCAATTAATCCAAGCTCGATAACCGTCTTTACGTGTCATAATTTTCACTCTGTCAACTCTGATCTTTTCTCTCATTAAAAGAAATTAGAAGATCAACATTATTTTATCTAATATATTAGATGTTGAAGGAGTGTCGACCAGTGTGAATAAATATTCAAGATCTTAAAGTTCAATTTTTATTATTTGGTCTATTTTTGTGTGTAATAATCAATAGATATTACAAATGTTTATTGGCGAAATAGATCCACTTTTTATCATTGACTTCGGTCTTTACAGTTTTGAAAAGCATCATTTATGACTTTGCAAAAAAAGGATCTTTGTAGAGTAGCCTAATCGTAAGAGCACCTGACTGGCAATCACTAATAATTTTACGTGGGTTCGATTCCGCTCGGAGCTAATAAAAAAGATGAACTTCTTTTTAATCTAATGTTTCAGAAATGATTGCATCTTATTTCTTGTAATGGATAAATTAACAGAATCTATTGCAAATGATAGACGTACATAGTTGCAAATTTGCAGATATTAATTAGTTTTAACGGCAGAGTGAGCATATCGTCGGTGATTTATGCGTAATTGAAACGTCATTCTCGATGTTATACGAGCGTCTAAGCAGCCACGCAAAATGTTACTAACTTATTTTAGAAGATTGTATCGCAGACGATGTACCTAAACCATATCGCACTGGTTTAGTCGGTCTCGCTTCTCCTTAATACTAATTAGCAATTAGCAATTAGCAATTGCTTCTTTGATTTCAAATTAAGGTTAATTGCATTACACAAAGTACTCTTTAGTTTCCTTTTCACCACATCTTTTAAAAATAGAAACCCCCTATTCAGATTGACGCAATTTTTAATTAAACTGTTTTAATGAATGTTTATGATAAATGTTAATTAGTGGCGTTTTGAGTTGTGCAATTGTGGTACCGCATACTTCACACCATAAAATTATCTAAAAATAGGGAAAATAGGATGGTTTTTCACGAAAATAGGGAACAAATTCTTTTAATTAAAATTATTTTAGGTACCATAATAAATTCAATTTTAAACGGAGTTTCAACAAAATAGCTAATTTTCCAACGAAAGAGATTATTTTCAAATAAAATCAGGAATCCTTAACTGGAAAATCTAATTTTTAATGAAGCAGTTCAATCTTCAATCACCTATAGTTGAATTTTAAATAAAAAAATTAATTTTCAACCGAAAACTAAATAGTTCAATTTTGAGTTAAAAAAATTAATTTTCATTCAAAAAAATGAAAAATTTTCAGTCAAATAGTTCAGATGAATTTTCAACAAAGCAGTTGAATTTTGACCGAAAAATATCAATTATTTATCTTTAATTATAAAAAAAATATTTTTAAACAAACTGTTCAATTTACAACTAAATACATACAAAGATGAATTTTTAAATTCTCAAATTTTCAATACAAAAGTATTAATCTTTAGCTAAGAAGAGTTGCACTTTTTAACCAAATAATTGAATTTTAAAACCAAGGAATTGATTTTTTTTAGAAGGCAGCTAACTTTTAAATAAAAACAGTTTATTTTGAATTAATAAAGATGATTTCTGAACCAACAGAAATAAGTTCAACAAAAAACTTAAACTTTAACCCAAATGGTGGTAGGTTTTAAAATGTTTTTAAAAGGTTTCTTTAAAAGGAGTTGACACTTGAAATTTAAAAAAAAATTGCATACCCTACTACCAATTTAAAACATCTTCTTCACAAGAATGATTAAACTTCAACCAACAAATTTTTCATTTTCAATCAAAGAGTTGAATTTTTTGTCCAAAAGAACGTATTTTCTAATTTCAAAGACTCATGTAAAAGAAAAGTGTTAAATTTTCGACCGAAAAAGATAACTATTTCACAAGCCAGTTAATTTTTCAACAAAATAATTAAATCTTGAACGAAACAGTAGACTTTTTAACCAAAATAGGTAAATTTCAACCATAAATAGTTGAATTGTCCTATTGGTTTCTATTAGTTCAATTTGCATTCAATCGAAAAACCGAGAAACAAAGGAAAAAGGGCAAGTATCTTGAAAACTGGGGGAAAAAGAGAAATTCTTTTAAAAAAGGGGGAATAGTTGAAACAGTGTGAAGCCTGGTACCGTCGCTGATAGAAAAACTCTTAATACAATTACCCATAGCCAACCGGTTTGAATACCCTAGAGCTAATTAAATAAGTTCTCATTCCAAGGAAACCAAAACGAAATCTAAAAAAAACGCGGGAATGCTTTTGCTTTCCGTGAATCTGGTGTTAAGAAAGAAGTTGTTAAGTAGCTAGAAAATGTTACTGTCTCGCTGATACCGAGAGAGGACGATTAATAGTATCATTTCAGCCTGCTCTCGCTAACGGATTGTTTAATTGAACTTGATGAGTTTTTGCGATCAAGAGTGGTTAACGGGTACAAAGAAAACTCGCGGACGAAATCGATGAGTCGATCCTGCCAATCGTTGGGTGCATCAAAGAAAAGCGACTGGATCGACAAGTTGTCGACAGGATGGCAACATCGGTGGCGACCGCGTTCCGCTTCTTGGAAGCCGGTTATACAATTACTGTTTTATCCTGATTTTATCCTCGTCATTTTCTGCCAAGTACTGTGATCCACTTGGAAGCCCCGAGACCCTTTCCAATACCTTGCAATATCTTCCGAAGGGACCTGTATGTTTGGATTCCTCTTGCCTCGGATTTTCCGAAGAAACATCACTCTTCCCGACTTCTTTCATCCCTTTCCGATTGGTTCAGTTGAATCGGAATGCCATAAATTTTCTTGTAATCAGGTGAAAGAAAAAGCGTATTCAATACCGAATTGATGTTCATCTTAATGCAATTTGCAACTTGGAGTCTTGGACGCAGAACTGCATTTTCAAAATTCCCTCAGTTTTTCCTGATTGATCTCTGAATAATTTTGTTTCCTTTCACCATTATTATTCAAGGACTAGAATAAAATCTTTTATACACAGAGATAATTTTTTTATATTTTTAAATTAAAATTGACAAAAAAGTGACCAATATCAAACCCAAAAAGCGACTAAAAGTAACTTACGTCCAGTAATAATGTGTCTAATGTGCTTTTGTATTTAAAAGAATTCCAAAGACTTTGAAAAATTTTTAATTAAATTCAAAAAAATTCAAATGAACCGAAATCCGTTCAAAAAATCTCTATCGATTAAAATTAAATTAAAGGAATTCAAAAGAATTTGAATAAATACCAACACAAACTAAAAAAAAAAATACATTGATTTGAGTAGTTTGATGAAGTTCTGGTTTTATTAAATTTGATATTTCCTGAAATCCTGGAAAATTGATTAAAATAACTTGAGAGCTTTTCAAATCCCTTAAAATCATTGTAATTTTTTTAATTACTCTAAAATCTTTCGAAATCTTTCGAAATCTTTTGAAATCTTTTGAAATATTTTGAAACTTACAATACTGAAATCATATTCAAATCCCTCGAAATCTTGTAAAATACCCCTTAATATTTCAAATACTTTAAAATCTATTGTAATCCCTTTAAATTCCCTAAACAAATTTTATTTATTTGGAATTTTTTTTGAACCATTTGAAATTTTTTGAAGGTCTTGCAAATTCCTTGAAATTTTTAAAAATGCCCAAACATCTTTAAAAATCTTTAAATCAATTGAAATTTCCTTGGAAACTTTTAAAATATCCTAAAACCTTGTGGATCCTATATACAATCATTACATATACATATCTTCCTAAATTCTAGTAACTTCTTAAAAACCCATTGAAAATTTTTTTATATTTCTTTAAATCATTGTCATACTTATAAATTTCTTAATCATTTTTTAATTTCTTAAATATTTTGAAATATCTTGACACGTTTAAAAGCTCTTGCAAATACCATAAAATTATAATAAATACTCTAAACTCTTTAAAAATGACATAAAATCTTAAAATACCCCTTTGAATCACTTCCAATTAATAAAATCAATAAAAAATGCCTTGAAATTTTATAAAATATCCAAAAATATATCAAATTGCTTAAACTCTTTGGAAATACCTCAAAATATTTTAAAACTTATACTATAAAAAGCGATTTCAGAAAAAAATTGACTAAAGAACTTTTGCCACTATTTTTCGAAATCCCTGACTTTTCCCTGATTTCCAGGTTTTTCCCTAATTGCGAACACCCTGACTTGAACCACGGTAAGGTAAGGTAGGCAAAGAAGCTGATTCAGTACAAAGAACGTCGAAATTAAAATTTCCCAAAAGCATGACGAAAGCGAGCCACTCCTTTTTTATTATCCCGGCACATTCGAGATTAATTTCCGTACGTGCTTGGAGTGCTGCTTCAGTCAGTGACTAGAATTTTCTTCGAGAGATCGGGAGATTTCTTTTTGCATTCATTTTAAAGCAATAAGTTATCTTATCACAGCATTTATAAAGGTATTTCAATGACGTCAGCAGGTACCGGTTGGTCGAAGGGAAAGTTTCTTATCCTCAGGGACAAATTAAGCAGACAGTGGCGAATGTTATGGCATGTGGGCTTTATTATTTTATTTAACCAGGTGAGTTTTTCACCTTCTGGTAGATTAGGTCTCTCGTATCTGACAATAAGATTATGCTTTTTTTTTCATCCGCCATCATAGAGTGCCTGGCAAAACGAGGTCACTTTCAAAAAATGGTTATGTGTATCTGCTTTGAAATATAGAGATGCAAAAGAAAGAAATCAATTTAATGGAACCTGGTGACTGAACCATTTGTCTGTTGGGTTATTTAAAGAGTTAATTCACCTCTGGTTTGGTCTCACGAATGTTCATACAACTTTTGATTCATTATTCAGACCCGGCCATTCAAGATTTTGCGCTATTTGTCATTGATCTCTGTACCACAAAAGAAGTGTGAAGATTGCAAGATTTTAAATTAAGAGCTCAACATTTGTTTAATGGTTAATTAATTACAGTCAAGAGAAATGACAACTTAGTTTGAGCATGTGAGGACAGGCTGGCCGATTTAGTCGAGAAACGAAATTCCCGGTTTTCTCATGGTTTGCAAAACTTTTTCACGGTTATTGAAATTAAATGATTCGAACTCTTTAAACTGAAATTTTTTTTATTTCAAGTAATCAAAACTGAACTACAAATTAAAGCACTCAAAAGTGGAATTCTGTTGAATTTTCAACTTTTAAAATGAAGTTAACAAAAGGTTAATTCAGACATTTTTAATTCAAACGCTCAATAATTTAAACTTATAAAATAGAAGCTTTAACGCTTCCTAGTTGAATAATTTGAAACTGAGAAATTATAAATTTGAATCTTTTTATAAACAGAACAGTTGAAAGATTCCCGGTTAAAAAACATAAATCTACGCTATCATTTCCAATAATCTCAATGGAAACTAATCCTCCCAATCAAACATGCACCCTTTTCCAATTGAATAAAAAATTGAAAATATAAAGTTGTGTGCTTTCATCTGAATGTTAAGAATATTAAATTTCCCTCCTCCCCGCTTCCATCCAAAAAATATTAAAAAGAAAAAATTGGCCTTTTCAATTCAGAAAAACAATTAATAACCAGAATTTTCTCATTTCAAACTGATGAATGAAAAATGGCAAATTGCCCTCCAATTCTGAAAAAATTAAAATTTTATCCCTTCCAACTTTATAAAAATCTTAAAAATAAAAAATGTTCTCCCTCCAAACGAGATAAATAAAAAATGGAAAAATACCCTCCAATTCTGAAAAAAACTAAAATTTTATCCCTTCCAACTTTATAAAAATCTTGAAAAAAATATCCCGCTTCTATTTCAGAAAAAAATTGAAAACAACAATTTTCTCCCTTAAAACTCAATCTACATGTTAAAAATAAAAAATTCTTTCGTTAAAGTCAATAAAAATGTTAAGAAGTATTAAAGATAAAATAACCAAAATTGCCTCCCTTCCAAATAAAAAAAGTTATAATTCTCTCAATTCATAATGTATTTAAAACCATAATTTCCTCCCTTCCAAATCGACAAAAATTTTAAAAATATAAAATATCCCTCTGTAAATTTCAGGAAAATTAAAAACTAAAATGACCCTGTTTCAAATTCAATAAACATGTTAAAAATACAAAATCTGCTTGCCTTCACCTTAATAACAATGTACAAGACAAAAAAGTTTCTCCTCCAAATGGGGGAAAAAATGTAGGTAATTTCAAAATAGTAATGGTTGAACTGTTAATCATACATCCAAATTCAACACTTGTACATAAAAATTAAAAATGGAACAATCACAACTGTAAAATTCAAGTTCAAATCTGATACTGAAATTTTAGCGATTCAAAGGTTTCTATTTAAAACAATTCAGTTTAAAATTGTTTGATTTTGACTATTTGAATTATAATCAATCATCTTAAAGAAACAGTGAAATATTGCTAGATATTCAAATAGTTTATTTATTTATTTGAAATTTTTTTATTGAATGGGTAAAAAACTTAATATTTGTCACTGGAACAATATTTGAATAAAATTTGAAATTGAATATATACAAACAGAAATTCAATAAAAGGTCGGACGTTAATTCGGTTTACCTTTAAAGGCTTTTGTATTTCATCAAAAAAATTCAGATTCAAATTCATTCTAAGCTGAAGTATTTCATAATTTAAAAAGTTAACAATTGAACTTAACATTTAATTAAAAGTTGAAATCAAACTTATTTTAAATTACATTATATATCTTTTAAGCTGCATTATATCATGTGATATGAAGTTTGAGACATTTCAATGGCTTAGATAGATTTTCTGTTAAAAATTGGTATTCCTCCCTCATTTCACGGCTCTCCCGGTTGCCTGGTCCAGTGGCCACCCTGAGCATAATAATATCTCCATATTGATTCTTTATCACAATAACTGATTCGCTTATCTTCGCTCGATTGAAAATGTACTCAAGCGTCTGTGAATTGAAGGTTATAAAGGTCGATCGAGACACTTCGGAATCAACGGTTAATGCTGAATTTAGACGTGCTCTCCAACGTGTGGAAACTTGACAAGGAGGAGGGTCGAAAAAATGTCCAAATAAGCCCTAGGAGTGCAAAGTAACGAGGCATATAATAACCCTCGGTGACATTCGAACAAACAGCCATCTGTAGGTAATACCCCTGTGGTGAAGACCGCCCCAAAAACTATACCCCGTCAAGAAATTACAATGACAATAACGAAATCTGATCCGCCCGCGGGCACGGACTCATGCTTCTTTTTTCACCTCTCTTCTTCACGCCTCTCTCATTCCTTCTCTCTTCTGCATTTATCTTTTTCTATTTGTTTCTTTCTCTTTCCACCGAACGCGAAGTACGCATCGGTAATTCTATAGCAATTGTACCTTTGTGCTATTGTACACCTCCGTAACAGTCCATTATACCGGTACAGTAGTTGTTCCAAGGGGCAATACCGCGCACCGTACATCGCGTACGAAATTCTTACGTTTTCTCAGTCTGGCTGTCAATTCGACTGTGCACTGTGCATTGGTAAATGCACCTCTCGAAAAAAAAGGAGAGCGAGGGGAGAACCAAGCGATGGACAACCGAGCAGACTTATTAGCTTTAATATTGGGGCGTGTTGCAAATGTGGAGCACATACAGGGTGAAAAATAAAAATTTAAATCACAGGAGTATTCTCATCTCGAATGGGCATGGTGAAATTGAGGTTCAATTAAAGGTTTGCAATCATAACTGATTATTAGATAGAATCTGGCTAGATTTTTATTTCTTTTCTCTCAAACGTCAGTCATTTCTCTTTATATAAAGATTTCTCTGCCGCTGCTGTTTCGGGGGTCAGGAATGCTTTTAGAAAATATAGTACAATGTTGCACTAAGTATACTAACCTCACTAAAAACATTAACTCTATGTGCCACATTAGCCCAGGTCCCACATTACTCCATGTGCCATATTACCTCATGTGACATTTTGCCCTATGTACCATACTGCTGTATTGTCCCATATTACCCCAAGTAGACTACCGTAACATAAAACATAGAACCAAATTTTTTAAACTTATGTTGTTATTGTTATTATTATTATTATTGTTCTTATCCATCTAGTGTAAATATAAGTTCAAAAAAGTGTTAAAGGAAATAATCATATCTTCGACAATCCAGTCCCAGACAATGTTTTAGTATAATGCAATAAAAAAAATAATACACTCCTTCAAAAGATAGAAATATTTAATTCAGTTTGTGATGAATGCTGTAATTTTATCGTCAAGTTCAAACATCTTCTGATAAAATATGCTAATTCTTTACAAAGGAAAGAGAAAATTTTTTATAAGGAAAGTTGCACAATTTCAAATGCAATAATTTCAAGTTGCAAGATTTTTAAATTCAGCAGTATCGAATTTAAGTACTTTAAACTAAACAATTTGGTCATTGTTTACTACGATGACTTTTCCTAATTTCGCATTGAACGGTTTGAAACCTTTTGTTTGAGCTTATTTCTAGTCCAAAAGTGGAATTATAATCATTTTCATCATTTTTACAAAAAGATTTGTATTTTTCTGAAAAAATACACAAAACTAATCAACAGATTTTTTATTTTCATTTTGTTTTAAATTAAATTGCAGAACGAAACAATATAAGAAATGTATTATAATGAAAGAAACTTGAATCATAGATTTCATTCATGTTAAATATTAGTAGATTTGAATTACTTTAATTTGAAGCATTAAAATACTAAAAATTAACCATTTATGTAAATAACATTTAAATTATAAAATTAAATAAATTTGGTTTAATCAATAATTTATAGATGTTTAGACAATTTTTTTGATTTGAAATTATAATTTTTTGAACTGGAAAAGGGAAGGTGGAAGTTCCGTCACACCCTACCGTTTTCCAGCTTGAAAAATGACAAGCAATTGATAATTTTTACAATTTATGCTTAAAAGCAGATTTTTCCAAAAGGCTTTAAACTATTAACTCTCAAATTCTGGAAAGTTATAAAAATAAAAAATTACTAACAATTTAATGAAAGCAATAAAAATTGCAAGTTAGCTTAGGCTAGCTCAGGCTGAATTTTAGGCCACTAAATCTGAAAGTATCCATTTTATCAGTTACAGATTTTTGTGTCAATTGAATGCCATTCCAGCAGAGACGATTCTTTCCGAATTACTGTGTGCAGATACAATTTTATGATATTTATTTTGATATATAACAAAGTATGAAAAACATGTAAGGATAACTTAGAATTTTTTCAAAGCATTCACTGAAAAGAATGTTTTATCCAGATGCCACATATCAATTTATTTGCTATACCAACCGAGATTTTCTTGTTACAACAAAATTTGTTTGGGCCAAGTCAATGTTTTTTGCAACAACTACAACTTTGTTGCAATAAAAAAAAAAGTTTCTGCAAGGAGAGAAATGGTTTTTGAAATTAGGGTAATAAGTACTTGGTCACATAGTAAACACGGGCATTAACTAAGTGAATAGTAATAATAATAAAAAATCCTGTAAAAAAATAATATTTGGCTAGGACTTACGGCTATTTTTGCCAAGTAAAATTATCATTTTTTGAAATGAGCGAAAGTAATATATATCAAAGTGGAATATATAATATATACAAAGAGTAGTATATGATATTTAAAAAGGTGCATACGCATATTATTCTATGATGATGTATAGTTATTTCTGCATGGTCATGAACAGAAAAATATTTTATTTGCGATTGTATTAAATATGAGATGTGAGAGTAGAAGTTGATATCTTACAGAGTACTAATTGCCATCATATGCAAAGAAATAATACTATATTACAAGGCAAATATTTCTTTGTAGTGAAAGTACTTTGTGCTAAGCTCGCAAGTTACTTTTAATGAGTATGCGTATTGATATGAGCCATCCCTTTAGTAATTTATATTTTTACTCATTGGATAAATGAATAGTTAAGAGAGTATTTGAAACTAAGGTATAATAAGAGTTTGTGTTATTCTACATAGTAAAAGTTAACATGCCGCACTACTTACGTTGACTGTGCAACCTGGTCATTTTTGTCAGGATGTGTAACATACACTGCTATTATATTTACATCTTCTTCGCACATAATGAAAAGCGCCCCTAGCGACATTTGTCTTTGGATTTTTATTTACAAAAGCGAGGCCAAACTCGAACGAACGCTCTCAGTTGTAAACGTAAAAAACTGTTGTATACGTATCGAAAATTAATTAATTTTTTGTGACTCTTCTAGTTTTTGTATTTCGTATCCAGAATAATTGTGAAAAATTATGATTCTGTGCTAAAGTAGATTATTGGCACTTTTTTAAGCTAAAGGTAAGTTACAATCTTATGACATTATTTTTCTTTAATAATAAAATTCCAGAAAAATAGCAAATTTTTACATACTAATTAAACAATTAGCATTATGACAATTAGCATTATGATAAAAATTTAAAAGAAAATTCTATGATAAAATACAACTGGAGAAATGTACGAGTTTTTATTATGATATTTTGGATTTATTTCTTCAATTTGCACTGCCAAAATTTAGAAAAAAGTTTAAAGTCACACTTCTGGAAGTGAACCAAAAAATATTTTACAAACAGTGATGTAAGAATAAGATATGTGAAATATGCAATTTTTTCGATTCCAAGAATATATGTAAGTTGTCAAAAAAGGTAAACATTTTAACAAGTTCAGTGTGACCGTTGCACCGGAAAATGACCGGAAATTTGTTCAGGCCGAGAAAAACTGAAAAATGAAAGTGAATTTATTGTTTATACCGGAAATTGTACCGATTTTATATTACATGATACTGTGGAATATTAAAAAAAGCGGTATTAACTATTTTTAAATGTTAATTTCAAATGTTGACATTTTCCATTATGAAATAATTCAGTTTACAATATGTGATTTTAAAATATTTTGCTTTTAAAGTTTTTCATTTTAGGTTTTGAATGCAGTTTTGAAGACTTAAAACATTATGAATATGAATTCAAAAGCCTTAGTAGTTAAATACATGTAAACGTTCGCTTTAAATTTTATAAACTATTTTCAATATTAAAGTAATTTCAAATTGATAGATTCATAATTAATAGCTCCGGTTCAATTTAAAATCTTATTTAAATATTCAATGAAAATAAGCAATTTTAAATGAGTATTAAAAACTAAAAAATTAAAAACTGAATTGTTTGAAAATAGAAAGCCTTGAATTGTTACAATTTCAGAGTGTTAAAATTAAACTGCAAATGTTACAATTTTGATCATTCCATTACAAAAATTTCAATTTGTAAATGAGAGTGTTGAATTCTGATGTACCTAATTTTTCTTTTTACGTATTTTATAAATTAAAATTATACAATTATTAATTTGAAACTTTCTTAAATGGAAAAAATTAAACTTTTAATTTCAAAAGTGTTCAGCTAAAAAAAATGTAAGCATTTAATCTTAAATGTTTCTAATATCAAATTGCTTAAAATAATATAACTGTTTGATTTAAAAACTTACTAATTCATACTTTAAAATTTACGGAATTAAAAATTATAACGTATCTTAGGTATTTAATTTGAAATTGGTCAATTAAGAAGAGTTAAAAGCTTTATTTATTTCATACGTGTAAATTATGGACCATTTAAATTTAAAACATTTTTAATTTATAAATCAGAGTGTGGAATTTTTGTATACTGAAGTTATACCTTAAATTATTTTATAAATAAGAATTATAAAATTATTAGTTTGAAACGAACTTACATTAAAATAATGTAACTTTTAATTTAAAAAGTGTTAATTTAAAAAGAATGTGATCGTTCAATTTATAATCTTAACAATTTAAACTCACTGGAACTAATGTAATCTTTTGGGTTTACAAATTTACTGATTTGTTCTTCAATATTTACAGAATTAAACAAGATAATGTATCCTGGACATCTAATTTAAAACTGATCACCTGGAAGCGTTAAAAGCTTTCATTTCATGCGTGCATGAACCAACTTTGAACTTGAAGAGCCCCAACTTTTAATTTCATTAACCGTAAAAAAAATCTGCGAACCTGGAAATGACACGGAATTTGTTTCTTTGTTTAAAACTGCCACCCTGTACTCAAATTTAAGTGCTAAGTAAATAAACTAAGTAATTTAAATTTATCACCTAATGACGTACGAATTGGTGCACTGTCAAAAATCCTTATTGTTTAGGAATTTTTCTGTTTAATTTAAATTATCGTTTCATATTGTACGCGATTTTGATAACAGGGATGGCAATTGTCAAATTACTTGGAAGCAGTATTTCAATTCTAAGATATTGTCAAGCTCTAATAGAAATGAATTGACGAGGAAAATTACTATCAGAGAACGGGAACTTTGCATTTCAAGATTTGGTCTTCCCCTAGAAGAGTTCAAGATATAATTAAAATTTTGGTCATGTCATTTTATAATCTTTTTCACAGTCATTACTCTATTTTTTATATTTCAGAATAAAAACTGAAAAATTAGTACAATTGTCAGGCGAAAACAGCGAGTTATTCAATGAAAAGGTGGATGTGTATTTTATTCCGCACAAATATTCAAATGGAATCAGTCTGAATGCTTCGGGGAAATTATGGAATGCATTTAATAATGTGAAAAAGGCCATGCGTTTAAACGGAATGCTCATTCCAAAAAAAGGGCTCAATATAAAGTACCGCGGTGCACAGAAACTCGTAAGTATTTACTGAAGAAAAATTAATGTTTGTTGAAATATTGTCATGTAATTTTATATCTATCGATTAAATAACTGTGTGATTTTTTGTGCAGTAAATGCGGAAGATGTGCAAAGGAAGTTAAAGGAATTAGAGGACAACAAACTAATTCCATGAGATGAGGTTTAAGTGTATTGGAGACAAACCTTTTTTATTCGTAAAGAACAATTTTTCTTTCAAAATCTCACAGTTGTGGATTATATGGCAAAATATGAATATTAATCTTTGAATAACGGATAAGAATTGGTGCGATATTGTTTACTTTGACGCACTGACGGAATTAGCACTTTTTCTTTCTATTACAGTTACTCTCCGATTTTGACCAGACACATCCAGGAAAGACAACGAATTTCGAAAAAGTTTGGATTTCGTAACAATTGCAGAATGCGATTGCACGCTTTCTGAAATTTTTACAAAATACCAGAAAAATGTTCAATAAATAAATCAATGTTAAATAAAACAATATAAATAATAATTTGGTATTAAACATTGTTCTCGGCCTATATGCATGCATCATAATATTTATACCCAATCTAAAATAATAGTTTTTAATATTTAAAAAAGTAGAAACTTCCATTTGGAATACAGAGTAATGGTGGTAAATATTATTTTCCACTAGCATTGATAACTAGATTACAATGTACTAATGCATATTCAAAATGGTTATTATTACCATGTCAATGGAATCGGTATATGCAGATTTAAAAAAACCGTGGGACAAATATAAGGTTCAAAAAAGTAATGATAATTTTTTTAATAATTTAATAAAGGCTGTACAAGAATATAATAATCAATATGTTTAGTTTTAATTTTTTGTGCATATTAGTTTAAACTTCGCATTGCTATATAATTTTTGTTAAAAGTTTTTTTTACGTTGATACAAAGTTAGGTACATTAAAAATTATATAAAAATATACTTATTATACAAAATTTATTTGAAAAAGAATAATAAATATTATTTTTGTACTTTAAACATAATTTATTTCCAAAATAAATTCTTTTTTCAAATTGCTTAAAAATTTGACATTAAAAAAGTCAAAAATAAAAAACGGCTCTAAGAATTATTTTAACTTTTTTTTGAAATTGTTTCTGGAAATGAAATAGCTTTCTATAACGAAACCGAAAAATAATATAAGACCTCTCTTGTCATCGACATTTAAAGTTCGTTCAGGCAGACCGTGGGAGGTATAACTTACTAGTTTGAGCAGGTGAAATTTACCATGTTGCATATTAAGTAAAGCTACTCTTTTGTAGTCTTTGCTGATATCTAGAAGCATCATACTTGCTAGTTGAAAGTAGTTAGATTTACTATGTGGCGTAGCGCGTTGGGCTCACACGATCTCCGCTCGCGGTCAACCACCCTCCGAATACAAATCCTGAATTCCGCTCGCGTCAAAAATAGGTAGTTTCTCATGAACACGAACTCCGCTCAAGGGCCTTAAAAGTTCCCCTCCTATTAGAATACTTTTCAAATTACGTTTCGCAAATTTCATAGATTTTAAAATATTTCTGTTACAACAAATTCATTTTTAAACACAAATTTTAATTTATTATTTATAAACGCAAATTACAAAATATATATTTATTTATATGAGGCATGTCTATATCATGGACCTATAAATTAACGGGACGGAGCACAAGCCTGCGGGGTACAGCAAAGCGTAAGTAAGGGGTATGGTGCACACCGCGCATGCTCTCCCTACTTCTTCGCGGGGCACCCAGTGATTGGTCAGCTGTGTCAACGACAGATTTCAGTTTAGACTGTTGAATGTGTAGCTTCATTCGGCTACTAGTCAATCCGAGTCATCTCTGGCGCTCCCTGATGGAGTGGGGATAACTTCAACCTTCCCTATGTACCAAGTCAACCCGCTCTTCACTTTGGAAAACAAATATGACTTTTATACAAAATAGGTCAATTTTTGTACACAAAGCAGTAATTTTCAACAAAAATATACAATATACAATATACAGAACAATACAAAAAAAGTACAAAATTCATCCCAATAATAGAAAGAGTGGTACTTTCCTGCAATTTAATTGTATTTTACTGTAATTATCAGTGAAGTTCTGTAAAAATAGCTTTACTTTTATATGCATTTTTGTGAAAAAAATTCCACCAGGGCAATAAATGAATTTTACGTAATTTTTTTCCCCGCAGAATCGCATTTACGTACACAAAATTTTGTCACCAAACCAATTTTCAATGGAAAAATGGTCAAGGCGTGTAATTATTTATGAAAACGTTTTTTGTTGTTACATAAGAAATTACTGGTTAGTCAAAATGAATTAAGGATAAACTTCCGATTAGGGTGTACCTCCAAAACCCATGAAACTACGTATACCTACGTATTTTGACGCGCTGATTAC
>JAAAKG020170649.1:0-27515 GCA_010014905.2 Druon quercuslanigerum | reverse complement strand
ATAACCTAATAATAACATTCCTGAATTACAGAAATAATTCTCAAATATAGTATATTTATAGAGAAAATCAGAGGAGTGTCAGTGAAATTGTAGAATTTCTTAAATCATTTCAATCTTCTGCAATAATTTGAACTTCCTTAGCAATTTTTTTATCTCTTAAAATTCTTAAAATTCCTTAAATATTGTGTAATTTCGTACAACTTAAAATTTTATTAATTTTAATAATTATTAAATTTATTATTTTATTAATTTAATAAATGATAAAAATTTACATTTATTTATCACAGTCTTCGTAGCCTATTATTATTTTGCTTGGTTTGAATATTGAATAATTTGTTTAAAATTTTTTTCTTTCCTAACAATTCCTTATAATGATATCTTTCTGTATAAATGTCAACTTTTTTGCAAGAAACGCGATTTTCTAAATACAAATTAATCTGTTTTGGCTGAAAATTCAACCGTTTTGTTAAAAATTCCTGAATTTCGTAGAGAATTCATTCTTTGGATCGAAAATATACAAATTTAGTAGGAAATTCAATTATTTCGTAGAAAGTTCAATTTTTATGGTAGAAAATTTAACTTTCTTGTGTAAAATTTGTTCAATAGCTTGAAACTTCAGCAATTCGTTTGAAAGTTCTTTCTTAATAAATGTTTGTTTGTTGAAAATTATTTCAAATAAAAAAGAAGAACTTTGAAACAGAAATATTAGTTTAATACCAACAAGTTGCACTCTAAAGAAATAAATTTTTGATTTTAATTTTGAATAAAGTTCTTCAACTTTAAAACCTACTTTTTCAACTTTTACCCAAGAAGATAAATTAAAAAAAAAATATTAATTTTCTATAGAAAAAAAACGAATTTTTAACAACATTCAAGAAATCTTAGCAAAGAATCCGAACATTTTAAACTAAAAAAGACGAATTTTTATACAAAAAGATAAATTTGCTATCAAAAAAAGAGAAATCTTAAATAAAACTCAATAATTCTCTACCAAAAAGTTCAATTTTTAAAGAAAGAATTTTTTTATTTTTAATAAATTAGTTCAAGTTTAAAAATTATTCTTATTTTTTTAATAGAAAAGATGAATTTTTAAAGAAGATTAATTTTCTACCAAAAAAGAAACAAACTTTTAAACATAATTCAAGAATTCTCCACCAAGCAGTAGAATTTTAAACAAAAAAAAGATGAACATTTAAATAAAAAAAATAATTTACTACCAAAAAAGACCAATTTTTAATTAAAAACAAGTGTTCTTAACCAAAAAATTTAATTTTCAATGTAAAAAATGAGAATTTTGGAACAAAGAAATTAATTTTCCACCGAAAAAAATGAATTTTTAACCTAATTTAAGAATTCTCAACCAAAATATGATATTTTCAACTTAAAAAGATCAATTTGTTAACAAAAAGGTTCAAATTCACGAGTTCTAAACCAAAAAGTTGAATTGTCATCTAGAAAGGATGGATTTATTCAATACAAAGTTAATTTACTACCAAATAAGACGAATTTGTAATCAAATTCAAGAGTTTTAAACCAAAAATTTGAATTTTCATCTAGAAAGGATGAATTTATTCAATACAAAGTTAATTTACTACCAAATAAAACGAATTTTAACTCAAATTCACGAGTTCTAAACCAAAAAGTTGAATTGTCATCTAGAAAGGATGAATTTATTCAATACAAAGTTAATTTACTACCAAATAAGACGAATTTGTAATGAAATTCAAGAGTTTTAAACCAAAAATTTGAATTTTCATCTAGAAAGGATGAATTTATTCAATACAAAGTTAATTTACTACCAAATAAGACGAATTTGTAATCAAATTCAAGAGTTCTAAACTAAAAAGTTGAAGTTTCAACTAGAATATGTACGATCCCTAAGACTCTTGAATAAATCCACAGAAAACAATTAGTTGGAAAAAACTAGAAAAAAAACCAGAAAATAAACATTTTTCAAGGAAAATTCAAGAAACAGTGTCCTAAAGATTTCAAAATATTCCATAAGATTCTCAAAAGATTTCAAAAGTGATCAACCCCTCACTTTGCTCTAAAAATGTAAATAAAATAAAAAAAATACCTGATCGTATCGACGAGTTGCCTAGCAATCCCCTGTCTTCGGTGACTCATCGCCGTCCAGACAACATTGACTCCACACTTGACAGGAGTGCTTTCCGAGCTGCAACAGTCTAATTCCACCAGTTCAGGAATCATTCGATGCGCAGCTTTCACCGGTTCAGCAACAAGAACTCCCAAAACATTTTTATCTCTCACATACAAGTAAACATTCTTGTCTTCATAATAAGCCAAATGCATATCCGCAAGTCCCAAATCCGTGTCCACGACATTCAAAATCTCCGCCACCTTCTTCCAGTGCTGCTTCGGATCACTCGGTTCAATCAGAATAATTCTGCTCGAACTGTGCTCCTCGTCCCACACCAATTTCTCATTCTTCCATCCCTGAAACTTGAGAGTTCGCACATTATTGTGATAATTCAAGTGGGCATTTTCATCCTCGGCATCTCCAATTTGATAAACAATTCCGCATTCGTTGCACTGGCTGGCTCCAAAGTTCTTCTGTCCACAGTCGATTTGATACTGGTCATCAGCGCCACCCGCTTTTGATGAAAGTTGCCAGTTCGCTGATCTCTTCACTCCCCGATTCTTCGGATTAGCGACTTTAGGGTTGGAGTAACCTTTCTTGAAGAGCGGATAAAAATTACTTTCAGTTTGAATTTCTCCTCCCGTCCCTGAAGAAATCTTATCCTCCTGGAGGGCAGAGTCTTCAATATTCATAACCGAAGTCATATTGCTCAATTCGCTCGCCGGGGACATCATGACATCCTGGAAACTTGGATAAACCGGCTCTGCATTGGCAATTTTCTTTTCCCTATTTAACAAAGTTTCCATTGGCTCGTACTCGTCATCAGTCCAGTCATCTTCGAGAACTTTGATCAAATTCGCGACGTCCCGATCCTTCGTGGACTCAAACTCTGGTTCATCGATAATCAGATCAGTCGCGTCCAGCGAAAAATCGAGTTTCGGTTTCTTATTCTGGCTCTTACGAACTTTTTTCTGCTCGAGGGAGAATTTTCCTTTCGAGACGTTCAATTTAATCTTATCATTGACAGTTACCGTTGCCGGTTTGGCTCGAATTCTTTTGAAGAATCGTTTCGTCGGGTCAATCTCGGGAGAGGGCGATTTCGCTTTCTTCCTCGTTTCTGGCATCTTCGAGGTCTCTTCTGTCTTTGGAGATTCGGGCTCAACTGGTGTTTCGGGAATAGCTGTGAGAGCATGAGGAGAGGCTTGTTTTTCCTTGCGGAAAGCCTCGACTCTGGACACGTGTTTCTTCGGCTTCGGTTTCTTCAGTCCGTGCGAGACGCCGCAGTTGATTTCTCCCTTTCTGTGTCTCTTCTGGGATTGTCTGGCCGTGGACTTTGCATTATGAGCAGGAAGACTGCGTCTCTTTTTACTTTGCTCAATCTGCTTCCAGTCGACTCCGAAGGCACTCAGTCTCTGCTGCTTTCCACTGCCGTAGAAAGATTTCGTGTCGAGAGTGACATTCTTCTGGTTCTCGCTCTTGTCCTGAAAGAGGGCGGCTCGCGCCTTCGGAATAGTGGAGTAATCTTCCGTTTTCTGTAATTTCGTCAACACGACGATCGGATCATTGATGTGCCTTTTGAGAGAATTTCCTTTCTTCTCCGGCGAAATCTCGCCGACCTCGCAGGCCCCGACAGTCTTTCGCCGATGGAGACGTGGAAGCGAGGCGTCTTTGTTCACCGATCCTAAAGGTGTGATCTGTTTCACCTCGGGACTCTCTTCCTTCTGGGGAGTCTCTGCGATGGTGTTTTCATTCTGAAGATCTGTTATGGAATCTCGGAGAGGCGTTTCCAGAATACATTCTTGGGAGTATCTGCTGATGGTGCGAATTGGAGTGTCTGTGAAATTTTTCGAACGAGATGGAGTGGATCTTGGAGATCGAGTGAAAGATTTCGGAGAGTCTGGGAAGATTTTGCGTCGGGGAGAAGAACGAGCAGTTTTGGTAACATGTCTTAGAGTGCTAAATGGAGAGAGACGTTTCTCGGCGCTTCCAGATGGTTTGAGACGATCCCAGGTGAGATTCATGAGTGGAATTTGGGGAGAACCTTCTGGCGAGGCTAGGGGAGAGAGGAATTGGCGACCTGGTGAGGAGTAGATGCTGCTGGGACTGCGATCGGTGAGAGCGAGTGGAGACATTGGACCCAGGTCGGATTCATCGCCTGAATTTGTGTCCATTTGGTTTTGCAAATCCGCTTGCTGGAAGAGGCTGCGTTTAGTGGAACTTCCACTAGTTCCAAAAAGACGCTTGGCTCGACGAGGAGTGCACAGCAACTCATCGGAGCCTTGGCCACTGTCACAGGTAGTCATATTGCCTAGCGTTGTGGCTCAGCAAAATCTGGAAAGAGAATAACGGAAAGACTGATCAAGTGCTTCATTAAATTAAAATACAGGCCTCACAGACCGGGCCCTATATCTCCTAGTGTACCCTATTTCAGTGAGACACTTCGAAAAGAAGCAAAAGTCAGTGAATGTATGTAAGAAGTAACTGTAAAAAAATAAGAGCTGCCACACAGTCACTATTATTATTCTTTGACATGATTCGGGGCATTTATAAAGATTTCGAGAATTCTTTAATAGATTTCAATAACTTGAATGAATTTTTAAGATTTTAAGGTATTTTTACAACTTCTAAGGAATTTTCAAAAGCTTTTAATTTCAAGTATTTTAGGGAATTTTAAAAGATTTAAGGGAATTTTTGTTGTGTTTAATTTCATCAATTTGAAGTGATTTTAAAGCTATTGAAATATTTTAGGATAAAGAGTTTTCTAGAATTTCTGAAGATACGGAACGATTTTACAGGTCGTATGAGATTTTACGATACTTTAAAAGTTTTCACGTTATTTTATAAAATTTCCAAAGATTTTATTGATTATAAGGGAATTTAAAATTCAATGTATTTTAGTACAGGGTGCCTACTCAAATCCTGAAAAAAATTCCCTGACAATTCCAGGTATCTCAAGCTTTTTCCAGGTATGACTTTTCGTGAGTTTATTACAAATAATGTTCCTTTTGTATTTTATAGGAATTTAACTAATATAACAAGACATTCTTCAATATTTCCGCACGATAGATTAAATAAATAATTTAATAATGCTAAAAACATAATTAATCATTTCTCGAATTTAGGTAAAATAATGTGAGAACTATATTAAAAATTAACTTGAACCGCTTCAAATTCCTAACTTTTCACGTAGAAATTTAGACTTTCGAAAAGATACATAAATTTCATAACAAATCGTTGAATTTTCAACTAAAATGATTAATTATCTACCAAAAAGACGATTTAAAAAAAAATACATTAATTCTTAATCAGAGTTGAATTTTCAACTGAAAAAGTTCAATTTTCAAACAAATAGCTGAATTTTGAACTAAAATATATTACTTTTGAACCAAAAATGGAATAGTTTAATTATCAGTTAAAAAGGTTATTCTTAAACAAACAAAAAACAGATTTATTTTTTAAACAAATTAAATTTAACCTTTAACCAAAGTTTTAATTTCAACCAAAAAGATGAATTAATTACTAAAATGATCACTAGTGAATTTCAATACTTGAATTTTTAAGAAAAAACTGGATTTTTAAACAAGACGATTAATTTTCAATCAGGAAAAATAATTTTCTAGCAAAAAGACGATTTTTAAATTAAATATATGAATTTTTAACAAAAAAGTTGAATTTTCAAATAAAGAAGACCCACTTTTGACTAAACAGTTGAATTTTTAACCGAACTAGTGTATCTTCAACTAAAATGATCATTCTTTATCTTGAATAAATAAATTTTTTAAATAAAAAGATGAATTTTTGAGAAAAGATTTCAATTTTGAACAAAGTAGTTTTAATTTTAACCAACACGATGGATTTTCTACCGTTTTAGACGATGCAGTCAAAACAATTAAAGTCAAAATTAAAATACATGAATGTTCAACAAAATATTTGCATTATCAAATACAAATAAAACAAATTTTCAACCAAATAGCTAAATTTCAAACAAAAATGGAATATAAGAATGGTTTTGATCAATAAAGATAAATTGCCAAATAACAATTGAATAGTTAAATTTTCAGTTAAAAAATACATTTTCAACTAAAACTACGAATTTTCAACCAGAATAATGATTCGTCAACTTAAGTAGTTGAATTTGCAACCAAGATCATGAATTTTGATATAAATTGATAAGTCTTTAACTAGAATCATTAAATTTCCCATAAAAAGAACTATTTTCATCTTAGAAGATTGATTTATAACAAAATGTCAAAATTGTCAACCAAAACTCATTTTTCAACGAAATACTAAATAGGTATATTTTAAGTAGGAAAATTAATTTTCAATAACAAAAAAAAACAAGAAACAAATTTTCAACAAAATAATTCAAGTTGCACTTGGAATAAGCTTAATAAACTTAACTTACAGTCAAAAAATTGTTTTTAAACAAAAAAGCGTGTTATTCCATTTAATATTGCAATTGAAAAAAAAATTATCTACGCTCTTGAAAAAAAAATTATCTACGCTCTTGAAAAAATTCCAGGTTTTCCCAGGTATATACAAATTCCCTGACAATTCCATATTTTCCAGGTAGGGTAGACACCCCTAGTACATTTTCCATGATTTCATAAACTATCATGATAAAATTTCACGGGATTTTATAATATTTCAGTGGATTTTAAAGAATTTTTTCATGAGAAGTTAGGTATTTTGTAGGGTTATAAAGATTTAAAGATATTTTGAATGCACCCTGAATTCTTATTATTTTATCCTAAATTCTTTGGAAATCTCATGAATTTCTCTAAATTACTATATTCTTCTTGAATTACTGGATTTTTTAAAGCTTTAAGTAATTTGATCGTGAGGATCAATTAATAAAATGATCAAAGGATTTGAAATATTTTAACGGATTTTTTTCTAATTCCTTGGAATTTCAAGAGCTTTACAAAAAAACCCAAAGGAGTTGAATGATTTTAAAGAATTTAGGTTATTTTAAATATTACAAAGAATTATTTTATTGGTTTCAGTAATTTAAAAGGACTTGAAATACCTAAGGGCATTGTAAAAGATTCTCAGGCGTTTTCATGGGCTTTAAAAAGTTTCAGGAGCTTTCAAAAGATATCAAAGTATTCGAAATATTTTAGTTAATTTTCAAAGATTCCCAGAAATTTTGTATATACTTCAAAAGTTTGAAGGCTTCCAAATACTGAAATATTTTAGGGTATTTTAAAAGATTCCAAAGAGTTTCCAACAGATTTAACCAATTTTAAGGGATTTCCAAGGGTTTCGGAGATTTGAAGAAATGTTCAAATATATTTTGCAATTCATTTGGAATTCGCTCTGAATTCTTATTAATTTAAACGAAATCCCCTTTAAATTCTTATAAATTCACTTACTTCTAGCCAATTCAATTAATTTCTCCAAATTTTTAGATTCTTTTCAATTCACTTGATTGTTTTTTTAAATTCAGCTTGTTTTTTTTTTTAATTCATCGAATTCTTCTCATTTCTTTTAAATTTATCTAAATTCACTCAAAAGTTATTGTGTTCACGAATTTTTTTGATTCTTAAAATTGATCCAATCCTTTTGAATTCTTTTGAATTTAACTTAAAATTTTTTAAAAGTCTTTAGTCATTTCTTGTGTTAGAAATTAGTAGGGTTTCAAAGATCTTGATTTGATTTTTTTTTGGAATTCACCCTGAATTCTTTGGAGTTCTCTTGAATTTTTTATTTAATTGATCTTGTTTAAATGATCTGAGAAATTCTCACGAGCATCAGAATATGCTCGACTTTTATGTGCGTAGAAAAATTCCAATAAAACAATTACATAATAAATGAATTTTTAAATAAAATTATGGGTCTTCAACTGGAATAGTGGAATTTTAAACCAAACAGATGAATTTTCAACTAAAATGACGAATATTGAACTAAAATACTTGAACTTTAACCGAAAAGATGAATTTTTAAACAATAAGACTCATTTTCTAACTAAAAATAAATTTTCTTAACAAAGTACATGAATTTTAAAGAAATAGTTGAATTTTCAATCAAAGGAGACAATTTTTTAACCAGATAGTTGAATTTTTAATTAGAAAAAAATAAATAAATTGTCAACCAAAATTTATGTAATTAAGTTTTAAAATAAGAAAATTAATGCTGAACCAAAAAAGACGAATTTTTAACTAAAAAAGATAATTCTTAAACCAAAAATTTAATTTTCAAGCAATACATGAATGTTCAACCATTGAGATGAATTTTCAGCTAAATTTACGGAATATTCAACTAAAATAGTATATTCACGTTCAGTTTAAGAAAAAAATTTTAATAAAATAATTAAGTTTTCGGTAAAAAATTCCTTTTCATCCCAAGAAATACCAATTTTTTCAAATCAAAGCTTATTTTTCAATTAAAGAAATGAATTTATAATTAAAATAATGAATCTTCGAAAAAAAATTATTTCATAAAAAGAGTTCATTTTTCAACCAATCAAATTTATTTCTAACCTAAAAGTTGAATTTTTAAATAATAGGGTGAATATTTAACTGAAATATTTTAATTTTCAACAAAAAAAAACTTAGACATTTTCAACTAAAATGATGAATCTTCAACTGGACGAGTTAAATTGTATTTTCTACAAATTGTATTTTTTACCGAAAAAATACAATATTTAGAAATAAAGTTAAATTTTCGGTAAAAAAATCATTTTCAGCCAAAGGAAAAACAAGTTTTCAATCCAACATCTCATTTTAATGATAATGATGGATCTTCAGTTTGAAAATATATTTTTAACAAAGGAGTTTATTCGAATTTTCAACCTAAAAGAAGAATTTTTTAATAAGGAGATTAACGTTTAAAGAAAAAAATATTTTTCTACCAAAAAAGTCGATTTTTAAACGAAATATGTGAAGATTCAACGAAATAAATAAATTTTTAATTTAAAAAGACAAATTTACATTTAAATTGTGGAATTTGAAACAGAAGAGTTTAGTTTTTAACCGCAAGTAATTGCATTTTTCAGAAAAAAAAGGTAAATTCCTAACGAAAAATGTAAAAATAATTTATATTATAATTCGAAAGTTCTAAAACCTACTTTCTTTTTTTAAACTTTGTGAAAAGCAGCTTTTGAATTGTGACGAATTTTGACTTGAAACAGGGATTTCCAATTTTAATTCTTTTAAAAAAATTCCCGTTCCATGTCAAAAATTCCCTGTCCCAAGAGAAATTATATTTCTTTACCGAAACTCCCTGTCCTAAAATAAAAACGATAATTATATAACTAATGACCACTTGAATTTTGGTACAATCATTTATAAGCATTTTGAATTAGGATTGAAAAAGTCGTATCTTCTATCTCTATTAATAATAATTGTATCATTTTAATTTCGCGGGAAAATGTATGACTACCAATTTATAAATTTTTCTGGGTATATTGGTTGAATTTTGAACCTGAAAAAAATTATCTTCAACCAGAGAGATAATTTTCTACCAAATAGTCAGATATCTATAAAATCAAAGAATTGAAAAAACTAAAAATTTGATTGAAGTTTTTAAAAATCCATTAAACTGAGTAAAATTTAGTGAATTTAGAAGAATTTGAATTGATCCAAAGAAATTCAGGATAAATTAATAAAAATGCAGGGTCAATTCTAAATGACTTGCAAAAAATATTCGAAAAGCTTGTAAAACTTGAAACTCTACGAAATCCCTTACTTCTTGTGAATAAATTATTTAAAATCCATTTAAATATAACAACATCCTGTAAAGTTCTATGAAATTTGATATTTCCTTGGGAGCTTTTAAAATGCCTTAGTCATTGAAGTCTTTTAAAAATTATAAACCCCTTTAGAATCATTGAACATATCTTAAAACCTTATAGAACCTGTAAAATCCTGTAATATCCTCCGAAATTGTAAGAAATTCTTTAAAACCGCATGTGAATTTTTTTAAATACCTTAAAATTATTGAAACATTTGGAAATCCCTTGTATTTTTTTAGAAGTCTTGAAAATGCCAAGGAATTCGAAAAAATATATTAAGATATTTCAAAGCCTTTGATCATTTCATCAATTGATCCACTGGATCAATTAAATATAAACATTTAAAAATTCATTGAATTACGCATAGTTGATTAATTTGAGAAGAATTGAAGTGAATTCAAAAATACAAAAGAATTTCAAGGAATTTAAAAGAAATTCTACGAAATTCTTGAACATTTGTTAACATAAATACAGCATTTTAAATTTTTTAAAGTAGAACCTTTTGAATTCAAATAATTTAAAAGAAAATCAGGAAATATTAATGTTGAAAATAATTTAACTTTTAATTTTAAACATAGATTAAAAGTTAATCTCCGAAGACACCAAAAATCCAAACTTTTTGATAAATTCTAGAAAAGGGAAGCAGCCGTTGCGATTACCAAATGAATTTTTGCATATTTGATCTTAAGTTTATGAATATAGAAAAGATATATTAACAAACTTCCTATTTTGTAATAATAATGACATTTAATTACTTTAAAAAACATATAACGTTCTGTGCTGTGAAACCGATAAATAGGTTATGTAAAAATCCATTCAAAATATATAATTTTAGTGATAAAGTAAATACGTAATTACTCCCTACATAATAAAGATCACTCAAATTTTTCCATGAAACGAAACCTTACTGAGAAACACCGAAAGAAAGAGATAAATTCGTGGAAGACATTCCAAGATTTTTCCCGCTCGAAATCACGCATTTGAGGTTAGTTTCTTCTCTCAACAAAAACAAATCCAGCAAATTACACACTCCGGATATAGCGGATAACACGAGTTTATGTTATTTAACTCAAATTAAGGGTAAATTGTAACAAAAACAAGCAATTAAGAGCAAAAGGACTTTTGTTTACATTCACTTCCATTTTTCAAGGACTTTCTTTACATGACATATTAACGACGTTTTAGCTTCAAAACTGAACAAAGATTATAGATAAATAAAAAAAAACCTTACCTTTTATTCTTCAGGTACACGTAGCTAGCAAAGGATAATTTTGACTATAAAATCACTAATTTAGCACTCTAAACGTCAACGGTTTTGTTCAGATTCCGAGATGTAACGTCTTCTCTGTTTTCTCCTTTTTCCCTCCTGTCGTTTGCGTTTCCTGGCTTGCGCACTGTGCACCTGCTTTTTCGAGCACTCTGATTGGTCGATAAATTCAAATACATTTAAACCCCGCAAAGTTTTCATTTACCCTTTACCATTTTTCGATTATAAATTTGAATATTGTAAAAATACTGCACACTGGTTTATTAATTATTGTGATTGATTTTTAATCGATAGGAAATGAGTTCGGAATTTAAAGGTTTTTAAAAATTACGAGAACGTTTTGGGGTTTCTGTGGTTCTTCTGCGCTTTTAGATCATTTATCACAATTTTATAGATAAGAATTGTGAAAAATATTGGTAAATTTTATAAATATGTTTACTTTACATTTTAGGATTTTGGAATTTTGAGAATAAATGACTAGAATATAAAATATTGTAGTGCATCCCCCGTTTCGGTTTGACACTTTTTGAATGAAAGCGAGTTTGCGCAACAACTAAAAACTAAGCGTTCCTTGAAGCCAGGGACGTCTAAAACAGAGTGGGCCGAAAAAAACTAAAAATGCTGAATTTACTCGTAATATCATTGAAAACATTCTTTATGGCATTAAGAAAAAAATTTTAATTATAAAAAATTTTACCATCAGGTAACTTGATGGAAAATTTTTCAATAAAAAAAAATGAATATAGTTTATGAAAGTGAATAACTTTATATTAAAAAAGTAAAAAAAACTTTTTTTTCATCGATATAATGTTTTAAAAAATGACGAAAAATGCAATTTCGTTAATTTGTAACTAAAGAACCAAAACAAATGTTTATCTTTTTTTTTTAAATTTTTTGATAACTTTTTTTAAGAAACTAAGGAAAGATGTACATATTTTAAAGTTTTAAACATTTATTTTTTTACGGATCCTAAATCATGAGCCATATTTAGACAGAATACATAAAAATTGACAAAAATCTCAGGTTCTTTTTTGTTATTTAACAAAAAAATTATATTTTTTCTATTCTTTAATGATCCTAAAACATGAGCCATTTTTCGCAAGACTCGTAAAAATCCGTATCGTAAAAAATTTTGGGTAAATGAAAAAGAAAATTCTAGTCTTTACGGATCCTCAAACATGAGCCATTTTGACACGAGACCCGTAAAAATCAGTTTACATAGGATCCATAAAAAAAGAGAAATTTTCTTTTTCAAACTTTGTTGGATAAATTGTATATTTTTTTATAGATCGTGAAACATGAGCCATTTTTACACAAGACCCGTAAAAATCCATTTACACAGAATCTATAAAACAGAAAAAATATTGGGTAAATTAAAAAAAGGGTGTTTTTTATTTATTATTTACACATCCTAAAAGATGAGCGATTTTAATGAAAAATCCGTTTACGCAGGATCTATAAAAAATAGAGAACATTTTTTTTGGATAAATGTTCTATTTTTTACGGGTCGTGAAACATAATCCATTTACACAGAATCTATAAAAAAGATAAAATATTGGTTAAAATATTTAAAAAATTGATATTTTTTATTGTATTATTTACGGATCCTAAAACATGAGCGGTTTCCACGAAAAATCTGTTTACACAGGATCTATAAAAATAAAGAAAACATTTAAACAAATTTTTTGGGCGAATTTTCTATTTTTTACGGATCATGAAACATGAGCCATTTTTACAAAAGACCCGTAAAAATCCGTTTTCACAAGATCCGTAAAAGTAGAATATTTTTTTCAGTGTTTTTTTTGGGTCAATTTTACAAAAGCGATTTATTAAAAATTATTTTTTTTATTGGTTGAGAAATTTAACTACTTCATTATTAGCTAAAAATTGATTGCTTTACGTAAGTTTAAAATTTAATTATTACATTTTGATTTTAATAAAAAAAGAGACACATTTCCAAAGAAAAATTTTAAATTCAATTTATAGATTGAAATATTTATTTATTAAATTCATATATAGGACAATGAAAATATATACTTTTTTAACAGTTGTTTCTTTTAATATAAAAGTCGCTTATTCTTGAATTTCAGCTGTTAAAAATTGAGGTAAAGAAAATCGAAGAAATTTTGAATTTGAATTTTAAACACCTGAAAGTCGAATAAAATAAAAAATTTAATTTTCAACTTTTGAATTTTTTTTCCAATTTCAAAAGTTGAAAATTTAACTAATTAAAGATAAACTGTAAAAGCTTAAACTGTTGAAAATTCAATTTATTTTTTTTTTAATTTTCTACAGCTGAATGTTGTATTAAAAACAGGCGATGAAAATTTTATATTCACATCACTTTGTATGATATTTATTTCTTATATATTTTCAAATATTTATTTTTACTGGTCAATAAATAATGAAATTTAGAGGCCTTTATCCACCTTTATCATTTAATTTGTACAAATAAAGTCTTCGAAATTGATCCTTTATCATTTAGAATGTTTCATTTTAATATCATGTTTATTTTAAAACACTTTAATTTTTAAAGCTTAAAGTTGGAAGATTTGTAATGTTAAAAATTCAAGATCTCAATTTTGGCTAATTTTTTTTGTCGCTTAGCTTTTATTACTTTAAATTAAAAAATCGTCACCTTAAACAGTTTGAACTTTTGAATTTCAACTTGAATTTCAATGATCGAGAGAATATTTGTCGGTTTTTCAACATTCGATCGACGGGCAATGTCGGTTCGAAATCTGATCGAATTTTGTTGCACACGTCTATTGAAAATGTATCGTTCTTTGTTGCAAATTCAATTATTTGGTTAAAAAATTATCTTGTTTAGTTAAAATTTCAACCAAATGGTTGCAAAATCATGTTTTTTTTTGGTATAAAAATAATCTTCATGGTTAAAAATTCATCTTTTTAGTTGAAGGTTAATTCTATTTCATTCAAAACTCCACTAATATATTTTTGCTTCAGAATGCATCTCCTTTGGTTAAAAATTATACCACTTCGTAGAAAATTTAATTATTTTGTTAAAAATTCATCTGTTTTGTTGTAAAGACAACTAGTTGGTTGAATGCTTGAACTATTTTATTAAAAGTTAATTTTTTAAACTTGAAATTTCATTAATACATTTTTTGTTGATAATTAAACTATTGTGCCAAAAATGCATCTTGTTGGTCGTGAATTCGATTATTTAGTTGAAACTTGTACTATGTATTTCGTTAAAAATGCGTTTCTTTTTCTTGAAAATTACTCTTTTTAACTGCAAATTCAACTATTCCATTTTTAACTGAAAATTGATTGTTTTTGGTTAAAAATTCAACTACTATATTTTCTATCGAGAATTCATCTTATTTGTTTGAAAATTGTATTACTTAGTAAAAGTGGTTCAAGCATTTTGTTGATAATTTCTCTTTTGGTTACATTTAACTTAAAAAAATGTAATTAATTCTTGTTTTGTTTAAATATAAACAATTTTATTTTTGGTTGAAAATACAACTGTTTTGTAGACAATTCGTCTCTTTGGCTTGAAAATTCAACATATTTATAGACAATTCCTTTTCTTTTTATTGAAAATTAGTTTGTTTCATCTGCAAATTTCAGAATGCATCTATTTTGGTTAAAGATTTACTTATTTTGTTGAAAATTCGTCTTTTTATTTGTTAATTCAACTAGTTGGGTAGAAGTTATACAAATTTGTTAAAAGTTCTTGCTTGAAGCTTGAATTTTCTTAAAAATTAATTTATTTAAACTTGAAATTTCTATATTACATTTTTTTGTTGATAATTTGAACCATTTTGTTAAAACTGTTTCTTTTTGTTCGTAAATTCGATTATTTGGTTGAAAGTTGAACTACTTTGTTAAAAATTCGAGTTTTTTGGTTGAAAATTACTTTTTTGAACTAGAAATTTAACTATTCCAGTTTTAACTGAAAATTTGATAATTTTTAGTTAAAAATTCAATTATTACATTTTTTGTTGAGATTTCATGCTATTTGTTTGAAAATCCAATTATCTAGCTTAAAGTTGTTCTGATTTGTTAAAAAATTAATTTTATTGGTTGATGATTAAATTATTTGTTTTTTAGCTGTAAATTCTTTTTTTTATGGAAATTTCACTTTCCCATTTTTGGTTGAAAATTATACTATTCGGTTAAATAATTGCGTTTTTTACTTAAAAGTTTATTCTATTTCATTCAGAAATCTACTAATATACTCTTGGTTGAAAATTGAGCTATTTGGTTAAAAATGATTTCTTGTTTGGTTGAAAATTACTTTTTTTTAACTGCAAATTTAACTATTTTTCTTTTTGCTGAAAATCGATCCTTTTTAGTTAACTATCTGGTTGTAAATGAATTTTTTTAGTTAAAAATTCAACTATTTGGTTTAAATCTTTTTTTTGTAGAATAATATATTTTTTTATTATATTCAACTCATTCTTTTATTTTTTAATATCAATAGACATACTAACAATTACATTTTTTGTTAGAAATTTATTTATTTAAAGAATAGGCTTTTTCGATAGATAATTAATACTCTTGGTTTAAAATTTAACTATTTAGTAAAAAATATATGTATTTCGTTAAAAATTCGTCTTTTTTGTAGAAAATCAATTTTTCTGTTTATAAATACAACCTAATGGTTAAAAATAAAATATACTAATATAATATATAATCTATTTGAGTTTAGGATTCAAGTATTTTATTTAAAATTAAATTTTTTTTAAATATCAAATACAATATTTTTTTCGAAAATTAGGATTTTCAGGTGGAATTCATCTGTTTTGTACACAATTCGTCTCTTTGGTTTAATAATTCAACAGATTTGTAGAAAATTCGTTGTCTCTTTCTTGAAACAATTTTTTTTTTTCATCTCAAAATTTAACTATTCCATTTTTTGTTAAAAATTCATGTAGTTTCTTTTAAAAAATAGCCTTTTTCGATAATTAGTTCTCTAGGTTTAAAATTTAATTATTTGGTAAGAAATTTACGTATTTTGTTAATAATTAGTCTTTTTTAGAAGAAAATAAATTTTTTTGCTTATAAATGCAATAGTATGGTTGAAAATAAAATATAATATCTATTTGAGTTGAGAATTTAAAAACTAGAATTTCCAGGTTGAAAATTTAACGGTTTTGTAGAGAATTCGTCTCTGTGGATTACAAATTCAACTCTTCCATGATAAATTGAAGTCATAAAAACAACAGAAAATTTCCAAATGAAAATGAATATTAATATGGTGTACAGCGGAATTTATTTTAGCTTACACAAGAAATATTATTTCGAAGAAATACAGTAATAAATAAAAAAGCAACAACATGGTGTTATAAGTTATAATTTAATGCAAAAAGTGTGATTCGAATATTTATACATTTTTCATACTACATAACGTGAACACCGAGATTTTTAATCTGCAGTTTATATTCTATTGCAACTCAATTTCAAATGAAATTTAAGTTTCCTGCCAAAAGATTTTGTATTATACGAAAAATGATTAATAAGTAATGATATTTTAATAAGATATTTAATAAGATAAAGATAAAACAAGATTCCAATAAGATAAACTGACTTAGATCATTTCTTTAAGAAAAACTGTAATTTGTGTACTGAATAGTAATTGTTTGCTCCTGATAATTTAATTTTCCGGTAGAAACTTGAAAACATTTTTTCTTCTGGCCTTTTAGGTCTTAATTTTATCGGCCAAAGAGCAGCTGAGGCCAGTGTTGTCTGGCTCGACATTGAGCTCTTTCACAACGCCGTCTTCAACCACCATTGAATATCTCTTGCTTCGTTTTCCGCCCAAGGGAGGAAGATCGACGGATAATTCCAAAGCATCTGTGAAAGCTGCTGTTGGATCAGCAAGCATTCGCACCTACAGAAATTTAGAAGTTTTATTATATATGGCTATAAGAAATAAAGCAAGGTACTGTCTACTCAAATCCTATCAAACAATTCCCTGAGAATTCCAGTTCTCTTTAATATGAAGGAATTCAGTTAATGTTCAAAGATATTCTTAAATATTTGAGCACGATAGATTAAGTAACTAATTAAATAATATTAAAAACGTAACTACCTAATCGCTTTTTGAATTTGTCTCAAAAGTCCATGAATTTAAATAATAATTTAAACGAATTTTGATTTTACCCACTTACACTTAAAATTTAGTGCATATTTAGGAAAAATAATGTGAATAGTTGAATTTTCAACCAAAAAGACGATAAAAAATACATAATTCTCAAACGAACAGTTAAATTTTTAACAAAATAAAATTCATTTTCAACTGAAATTATCTATCTTTAACTGGAATAATTAAAAGTGTAAAAGTTTTTGTGGAAAATCCGTAACTGGAAAAGTTCATTTTTAACCAAAGAGGGATTTACAACATAGAAGGTTAATATGTACCAAAGAAGACAAATTTGATAGAAAATACATGAATTTAAAATTAAAAAGATAAATTGTCAAGCAACTATTGAATATTTAAATGTTAGGTTAAAAAATTAATGTTTAACCAGAGATGAATTTTCAACTAAAAGAATGTAATTTTCAATTAAAATAGTTGCATTTTCCGATAAAAAACAAACTAATTTTCAAAAAACTATTACATTTTCAAACAAAGTGATGAATTTTGAACTAAAATTATGAATCTTCAACTGGAATAGTTGAATTTCATACAAAAAACATGATTTTCAACTGAAATTATGAGCCTTTCAACAGAATCATCAAATTTCCAAGAAAAAGATGAACTTTCAAACCAGAATATTAATTTCTACCAAAAAAGTCTAAATTTTTAACTAAAAAAGATAATTTTTGAACCAAATATTGAATAGTTATATTTCCAGTACAAAAATTATTTTTCAACAAAATAGCTCATTTTTCGACCGAGGAGATGAATTTTCAATTAAAATGATGAATCTTTTACAACAAAAAATTAGTTTAAAAAAAGAGTATCTCTCAACAAAGTAACTAAATATTCATTCCAAAAAGAGGAATTTGGAAGAGAAAATGTAACTAGCTAATACTTCAACTAAAGAAGATTTCAGTTTTTCATAAAAAGTAATGAAATTAAACCACAAAGAACGAATTTTCAACAAATATATGAATTTTCAACTAAAACTGATCAATTTTGAATTTAAAAAAATCGTTGAATTTTCAGTTAAAAAATTGGTCTCAATAAAAAAACAACAAATTTTTAAGCAAATAATTCAAAACAGTGATATGAAGCAACTTTTACAAATGAAGAATCATTTTTATTCAAGTTAATATTGCAATTAAAAAAAATTCCCTGACAAATGTAGGTTTTCCAGGTGGGATGGATACCCTATAAAGTCATTTCAAAGAGATTTTTTTTTTAATTTCCTTCAATATGTATGAAGCTGTTTCAAAGATTAATAGCTGAAGTGGTAGGATGAAATTTACTTTCTCAAGAGTGATGGCCAAGTTATCCATTAATGTATATTTAAAGACCAAAATTATAACCTTGTAACAGCAAAATATGGAATTTTTATATTTGAAATAGTACAAATTTAAATTTATAAATGTTTAATTTAACATTCTCAGGGCTGTCATAACCTAATCTACTTGAAAAAAGTGAAATGTTTAAACCAAAAAAGTGACCAAGAGTAATTTTTATAACAACAGTAACAATCTGATTAATGTTCTTTTGAGTTTAAAAGAATTCAGAATAAACTCGGTAAGACGTGAAAACAATTCCAAGTTAAATTAAAAAAAAAGGGGCAAATTCTTCGAACATTTTTTAAAAATACGACAAATTTGATTAAATTCAGTAAAATTTGAGAGAATTTAAAGAAATTTAAGGAAAATGAGAAGAAGTTAATAAAAAATTCATCAAAATTCAAGACGATTTAAAAAAAAATTCAAGTGAATTGAACAAAATATAAAATAATGAAAAAATCATTGAATTTATTAATTTTGTAATCCCTAAGGATTCAAGGCCAGCTTAAAAGAAATAAGACTGAATTAAATAATTTATTTTTATATTCGTTGAATTGAGTAGAATTCAGAAGAACTCAACAAATATCCTTTTAGTATATAGGTCATGTAAAATCGTTCCATATCTTCCGAAATTGTAGGAAATTCTTTACATCGACACGAAAAAATTTTCAAATCTCTTAAAATTATTTCAATCCTTGAAATTCCCTTCAAATTTTTTACATCTTTTGAAAATGCACTGGAATATTTTTAAATACCCTTAAAAAATGTCATACTTTGAAATCTCTTCAAGAAATTGAAACCAATTAATAATTCCCTAACATAATTCAAATCCTGTGAAATCCCATGAAAATTTTTAAAGCTTTTGAAAATACTTTAAAATTTTGTGAATACCATAAAACACTTCAAACTCCTTTAAAATCCTCTTAAATAATTGAAACCAATTAAAAATTCCTTAAAATCTTTTGAAATCCCTCTGAAATCTTCGAAGCTCTTAAAATTTTCTTGAAATTATTAAAAATAGCCCAAAAAATGTCCAATACTTTTAAACCCTTTAAAGATCTCGAAAATTTCTTCGAATTTTTTTTAAAATCCTGAAATATTAAAAATGCTATGAAATTCCTTCAAATTATTAAAATAAACCAAAAATTCCAAGGAATGACTGAATATATCCGTAAATCTGCAAAAAGTCTTTAAAATATTTGGAAAAAAGTAGAATGGTTTGATCATCCCGTAAGAACCCTTCAAAATATTGAAATCTACTGAAAATTCTTTGAAATATTTGAAAACATCCTAAAATCTTTTAAATTCTTTAAAAGATTTAGAAGTACCTTGAAGTAATTGAAAATATTTAAAACCATATTCTTGTTAATAAATTAATTGAAATTTCTTAAAATATCTGTCTCTTTATGTATTGAAAGATCCTTGATAACCGCATCAATTGATTGAAATCTATTAAAAACTCCTTGGAATCTTTTGGAATACCCTAAAATATTTCACACCTTTCAAATCCCTTCAAATTATTGAAATCAATTAAAAGTTTCCTAAAATAATTCAAATCCTTTAAAATCCCTTGAACATTTTTAAAGTTTTTGGGAATGCATTGGAATCTATTAAAATATCCTGAAATATTTTAAATACCTTAACATATTTTGAAATAACTTGAACATTTTTAAAGCTCCTGAAATCTTTTGAAACTTCAAAGTTTTTGAAGTTTCTGAAAATTCCCCGTAATTTTAAAAAATACCCTGAAATATTTAAGATTCGTTGAAATCCCTCCAAATTATTGAAATGAACTGAAAACTCCTTGAAATATTGGAAAATATCATCCTAAGATCTTAAAAATTCTTTAAAATATTCGTAAATACCTTGAATTGATTGAAAATATTTGAAGCCCTATTCTTTTAAATAAATTCTTTGAAAATTAATTAAAATATCTTTATTGAAAAAGCCCTTAGAAGCCCTTTAAATTATTAACATCTATTAAAAAATTCTGGGAATATTTTGAATTTTTTAAAAGCTTTTAACAATTCGGAAATTATTAAAAATATTTCAAATCCTTTGAAAGCTTTTGGGGCCCCTTACATATTTTAAAGCTCTTGAAAATTCCTTGGACTTTCAAAAGATACCCTAAAATGTCTAAAATTGATTAAAAATCTATTTAATTTGAAATATTGAAACCAACTGAAAATTGGTTGGAATATTTGAAAATACCCTGAATCTTTTAAAACTTCCTTTAAATATTTAAAAATATCCTAAAATATTTTTAATTCGTTGAAATATTTGGAAGTACCTTCAATTGATTGAAATTATATGAAAACCTATTCTTTTTAATAAATTCATTAAAAAATTGTTAAAATATCTTTATTTCAAAATCCCTTGGAACCCCTTTAAATTATTGAAATCTAGCAAAAATTCTTGGGAATCTTTCAAAATACACTCAGATATTTCATACCCTTCGAAATGCCTTTAAATTATTGAACTCAATTAAAAATTCTCTAAAATCTTCAAAATTCGTTTAAATTGTTGAATTTAACTTAAAATTCCTTGGAATATTCGAAAATATCCAAAAATATTTCAAATTCTATTAAATATATTCGGAAATACCCTACAATATTTCAGATCCTTTGCAATTATCAAAATTATCAAAAATAGCCTGAAATGTTTCAAAATCTTTTTAAACATCTTGTAAATTTTCAAAGTTCTTCAAAATTACTTGGAATTTAAAAAGATACCCAAAAATATTTAAAATTCTCTAAAATTCCTTTAAATTACTGAAATCAATCAAAATTAATGAGAATCTTTTAAAACACCCTAAAATCTTTAAAATCCGTTGTAATACTGTCAAATTATTCAATTATATAGGAGATTTCCTGGAATCTTTTACAATACCCTAAAAATTTTAAATCTTTCTAATTTTTCAAAAAACTTTTTATAGTTATTGAAAATTCCTTGTAGTTTTTTTAAATACCCTACAATCTTTGAAATCCCATGAAATTATTGTAATCTATAAAAAATTCCTTGGAATATTTTAAAATACCCTAAAACATTTCAATTTCTCTGAAAATCCTTGTAAAATTTTTAAATCCTTTAAACCCTATTACTTCAAACAAATTCCTTGAAAATGCATTGAAATATTTTTATCTTTATCTCAAAATCACTTGGAACACCTTTAAATTATTGAAATCTATTTAAAAATTCTGGGAATCTTCTTAATATCATAAAACATTTCAAATCCTTTGAAATCTTTTGAAACCCCTTGATCTTTAAAATTGATTAAAATTAAAATATATTTTAAAATATTTAAAACCCTACTCTTGATAATAAATTCTTTTAAAAAATATTCAAATACCTTTATTTTAAAATCCTTTAAAACATCTTCAAATTATTAAAATCTATTACAAATTTTTTGGAATCTTTTAAAATTCCCTGAAATATTTCAAAATTTAGCCTACTGGTTAATTTAATTAATGAAAAGTGATCCTTTTGTTCGTTAAAATTTCTTCAAATTATTGAAATCTTTTGAAGGTTCCTTTCAATATTTGAAAATATCTAAAAATATTTTAAATTCTTGTAATTGATTAAAGTGATTTCAAACCATATTCTTTTTAATAAATTCTTCAAATATTCGTTAAAATATATTTATTTTAAAATCCCTTGGAACCCCTTCAAATTATTGAAATCTATTAAAAATTCCTGGGAATCTTTAAAAACACGCTTAAATCTTGAATACCCTATGAAATCCGTCCAAATTACTGAACTCAATAAAAAATTCCCTAAAATCTTTAAAATACGTTTAAATTATTGAACTCAGCTAAAAATTCTTTGGAATATTTAAAAAAATCGAAAAATATTTAACATCCTATAAAATATATGGAAATACTCCTTAGAATTTAAAAAGATACCCAAAATAATTTAAAATTCTCTGAAATTCCTATAAATTACTGAAATCAATAAAAAAATCCCTGAAAGCTTTTAAAATATCTGAAAATCTTTAAAATCCTTGGGAGTACCTTAAAATGATTTAAATTTATGAAAAAATTCAATGGAACCTTGTAATTTTAAATTATTAAAAACCTATTCTTGCCCATAAACTATTGGAAAATTTACAGAAATATCTTTATCTTAAAATCCCTTAGAACCCCTTTGTATATTTAAATTATTAAAACCCTATTCTTGCCCATAAACTCTTGGAAAATTCAGAAATATCTTTATCTTAAAATCGCTTGAACCCCTTCAAATTATTTTTAAAAACCTTGGAATCTTTTTAAATGCCCTAAAACTTTTCATTCCTTTAAAATCTTTTGGAATCCCTTGAAACATTTTAAAGCTCTCGAAAATTCCTTGGACTTTAAAAAAATATCCTAAAATCTTTAAAATTTATTTAAAATCCATTTAATTTTAAATACTGAAATCAACTGAAAATTCCTCGGAATATTTGAAAATACCTTACAATATTTAAAACCTACTTTTGTTAATAAATTATTTTAAAAATTATTAAAATATCTTTATTTTAAAATCCCTTCAAAATCTTAAAATTTATAAAAAATTTCTTGGAATCTTTTTAAATACCCTGAAATATTTCAAAAGTTAAATTCATGAGAGTGGAATCAGTACCTTGCCTTCGGCTCCTTGATCCTTTCCCCATGCCGCCATGACGAAGGCATCGTTGACTCCGATGCAATAAATTTCAGCAATTCCTTTAGATTTCAAATCGCTTGCTTTCTGAACGTAGCCAGGTAAATGAGTCTGCAAAGAATTATATTGAAATTTAATTATTATTGAATTTTGAATAGTGTCAAAAGTGTGAAAATTTTGAAAAAATAGTGCCAAAATTTTGTAAGCATTAAACTTATGTGTTATCCGAAATCAAAAAGTTTTTTAAAAAAATAAACTTGATTTTGTATGCAAAATTTTCATTTTTCTAACTTAATATTTTGAAAGTATTAAGAATAAACTTCAATCTTCATTTAAAATATAATGTTTAGCCTATAAATGATCATAATTCCTAATTATCACAGGCTTTCGCTCTTTAACTCGTCTTTCCACTTAAATGTGAACTGAATTATTAAGTTCAAAATCCGTTCTTTTCTGTTGAAGTCTAATATTCAATTTTGTGTTGAATATCCAGCTTGTTTGGTTCAAAATTGAATTATTTTGTTTAAAACTGAAGAATTTTGTTAAAAAGTCATACATCTTGGTTAAAAAATCGTCTTTATGGCTTGAAAATTCAACAATTTTATTGAATTTTGTTTCATTCTTAATTACCAAATTTGTATCTTAAAAAATTCAATTATTTTGTTGATGATTTATTTTTTTTATTTTGAAAGTTTATCTCCTTCTGTAGAAATGTCACATTCATTGGTTAAAAATACAATTGCCTGCTTAAAATTTAATCTGTTTCGGTTGAAAATTAAGTTTTGTGTGCCAAAATTTATTTGTTATGCAGACAATTCTTATTTTTAGCAGGAAAATTCAATTATTTGGTAGGAAATTGACTATTTGGTAGAAAATAAATTTTTCGGGGAAAAATGCAACTTTTTGATTAAAAATCAAGTATTTTGTTAAAAATTCTTTTATATTAGTTAAATTTAACTGTTTTTTTATTTAAAATTTAAATATTTTTGGTTGAAATATCGACTAATACATTTTTTGTTGAAAATTTGTTTGTTTGGCTTGAATCTTAACTAACATATTTGTATCCTTAAAAATTTAACTATTTTGTTGAAGATTCATCTTTTTATTTTCAAAATTCATCTCCTCCAGAAATCTCACCTTTTTTGTTTAAAAATACAATTGTCTGGTTAAAAATTAATCTATTTCGGTTGAAAATTAAGATTTTTGTTCAAAATTTATCTGTTTCGTACAAAATTCTTATTTTTTGCTGGAAAATTCAAAAATCTGGTAGGAAATTAAACTATTTGTTTCAAAATTTATTTATTTTGTTGAAAATTAATCTGTTTAGTTAAAAATGCAACTGTTTGCTTCAAAATCAAGTATTTTGTTGAAAATTCGTTTTTTTTGCCGAAGTTTCATAATTTTAGTTGAATAATCGTATTGTTTTTAATTAATAATTCAACTGATAGGTTGAAAATGAACTCTTTTTTTTGAAAAATCATATTCTAGGGTTGAAAATTCAACAGATTTATAGAAAAAAATACATGAACATACAAAAAAAAAGCCGTTTTTGAATAATAAATGGCGAATTATAAATGAAAAAATGTTTAATTGTTTCACTTTCAATTAAGTACTTGTATTTTCAACAAAAATGTAATAGTGGATATTTCAGACAAGGAAAGCTTTAATTGAAAACCGAAAAAAGTTAAATTCAACCAAAGAAGTCTTTTTGATTTTAGACAAAAAAGATAAAATGTCTACGAAAACGCATGATTTGTTAAAAACCACAAAAGAACGAATTTCCAACAAAGAAAGATTTTTCAGTCACTGAAGAACAAAACATAAAACTATTGAATTCTCGTGCAAAAATACGATTTTTTTTATAAAATACTTGAATTTCCGGTCCTAAAATGCAAAAAATGTCAACCAAACGTTAATATTCTTTCAAATTGCAAATTTTGCTTATAAAAAAAATGTTCTATTCTGAACAAAATAATAAAATTTTATGTTCATTTAGATTTAACTATTCCATTTTTTGGTTGAAGAAGTATATAGTTTCCAGAAAATTCGTTTTTTTTTGTTAGAAAATTAATCTTCTTGGTTGAAAATTCAACCAGTTGGTTAAAAATTTATGTATTTTATTGAAAGTTTCTTTTTTGAGTTTAAATTAATCTTTTTAACATAAAATTAAACTGTCTTGTAGAAAAGGTGAATTTTTGGCTTGCAAATTCTTCAGTTTGGTATAAAATGAAATTTTTAGTTGAAATTGATATTTTTCGGTTAAAAATTCGACAGGCTTGTAAAAAATCCGATTTTTTTAATTCAAGATTGTTGTTTTTCAAGGAAAATTTTAATATGTAATTTTTGGTTCAAAAGTGTTCTCTTTAGGACTAAAAATCCAGTATTTGATGTAAAAGTCGTGTTTTTTTAGTAAAACAGAATATTCTTGGTTGAGATTGCCATTGTTTGGTAAAAAATGTAATTATTTTTTTAGAAATTGAACTGTTTTGTAGAAAGCTTATTTTTTAGCTGGAACTCCCACTATTTCGTTCAAAATTGATGTTTCTTTATCACCAATTCGTCTTTTGCAGTAGAAAATTAATATACATGGTTAAAAAGTAATTTTTTATTCTATTT
Organism: Druon quercuslanigerum; assembly: GCA_010014905.2. Taxonomy (NCBI): domain Eukaryota; kingdom Metazoa; phylum Arthropoda; class Insecta; order Hymenoptera; family Cynipidae; genus Druon; species Druon quercuslanigerum. Next base: position 1,718 of record JAAAKG020170649.1, on the reverse strand, counting down.
TTTTCTTTATTGACTGAAAAATCTTTCTTTGTTGTTGCTTCAAGTATTTTGTTAAAGATTCTTATTTTTTGGTTTGATTCAACAACTTTTGATTTAAAATGAAAATCTGTCCTTTTGTGAACTCATCTTTTTTAATTGAAAATTTAACTATTAAACTTTCAGAAAATTAATCTTCTTGGTTAAAAAATAATCTTTTGGGTTGAATGTTTAACTCTTTTTTTTTTTTGAAAATTTATTTCTTCCTTTAAAAACAACATTTTTGTTTGTTTCTAAGTTCCAGTTTTTGTTCCAAGTTTATATTTTTGATTGAAAAATAGTCAATCGCAGATGGAAATTCGTCTACTATTAAATTTTTGTTTCAGAATTTACCCCTTTTGGTTAAGTATTTTCCAATTTAGTTATAAATTTAATTATTTTATTGAAAATGCAACTATTTTTTTTAAGTCGTATTTTTTGGTAAAAAATGCAGCATTTTGGTTAAAAATTAAATTATTTTGAATAAAATTCATGTATTTGGTGGAAAACTAATCTTCTAGCTGAAAAATTTAATCTTTTTTTTAATTAAAATTCAACTACATGATTCCAAGTTGACCTACTTTGTTGAAAATTCATTTTTTTGAAGATACACGTATTTGGTTGAAAATATAACTTTTTGTTAAAAAAATGTGTTTCTTAAAATTAATTCTTTAATTTGTAAATACTCCATTTTTCGGTTGGAAACTTATCCTTTGTAAGTTGAAAAATTACCTGTTTTGTAGAAATATAATGTATGTTGTTAAAAATTCGAATTTTTCGTTAGAAAATCAATTTGTTGTGGTTGAAATTTCATCTTTTTGTGTTAGATTTCATTTTTTTTTTTACAAATTTATTCATTTTGTCGTTTAATTCAACTGTCTTTTACAAAAATCGTCTTTTACCTTGAAAATTCAACTATTTTGATAAAGACATCTTTTTTGGTTGAAAATTTACCTAATGAATTTTTGGAAAATTAATCTTCTTGGCTAAAAAAAAACATTTTCTGGGTTGAAGGTTTAACTCTTTTGTAGAAAATTCATATCTTTGGCTAAAAACAAACTGTTTTTTTTAAAGTTCCAGTTTTTGTTCAAAATTGATATTTTTAATTGAAAAATAATCAATCCCAGATGGAAATTCATCTACTATTATGTTTTTTATTCCGAATTCACCTTGCTTGGTTAAAAATTCTCCAATTTACTTATGAATTTAATTATTTCATTAAAAATGCAAAATTTTCTTAAAACATATTTTTTTGTCAAAAATGCAGCTATTTGGTTAAAAATTAAATTATTTTTATGAAATTTCAAGTATCTGGCAAACAAATAACTTTTTTGTTGATAAATTACATTTTCTGGTAGGAAATCAATCTTATGGTTAGAAAATTTAAATATTTGTTGAAAAATTCATCTTTTTTGTTTAAAAATCCAACTACTTCTTTGAAAATTCATTTTTTTTAAGATTTACGACTTTTTTATTAGAAAATTTATCTATTTTGTTAAAAATTTGTATTTTTGTTGTTGTTAAGAATTAACTCTTTCATTTAAAAATTTAATTACTCCATTTTTGATTGGAAAATTGAACCGCCGCATCGTAGAACGGGATATAAAATATTTTCCGAGGAGCGGAAGGGCCCCTGGTCGCTTTTTGGAACATTATTGAATTTTAATTTTCTAAATATCTATCCTCATAGAAAATTTGATTGC